>JAHWLE010001272.1:0-12603 GCA_024679135.1 Phytophthora foliorum
TAAAACTCCGGTGTTGGCAACGCCACTGCGAAATAAATGGCGTGTATAAATTTAAAACTCCGGTGTTGGCAACGCCACTGCGAAATAAATGGCGTGTATACTGCCGAAATGTCGGCCCGCTCGGGAATTGCCGCAATGCAAAGGTGATGGATTGGGAGCATAACTGCCAGCGCGAAAGAGCCCATGATCAGCTACATGTAGGACCGTGCCCAGAACATACCGTTGGCATGAGGGCCACCTCCAGGTGCGGGAGGGGGATGGCGTCGGACACCAATGCGATGACAAGGCAGGGAAGAGGAGTCCTACGACCCAAGGAGGTCAAGCACAACGGAAGCGACGCCTGGATTCTGGCTCTCGAGGAAGTGATGCAGCATCTGCAGCCACTCTAGCGAGTACGCTCCCTTGTGCTCGACGTACAGAGCATAGTGCAGTAATTCTCGCAACAATGCCAGTGAATTCAAGTGCCTCTTTCTTCAAACAGTAAAAAATGGTTTCAGCGTGAACTGGGCGGTGCCATTCTGGATACCTGCAAGTGAAAGGGTGCACTTCCACACCGCAACCTTCTGCACAATCCAAATTGCAGCAGGACAAGACTAAAGCGAAGTGAAGCAGACGATGGGACCTCAGACGAGATGGACGTCGCTCCTGTTACTCGCCACTCTGCAAGTCGCTCTGGTGAGTGCACAGACGTGTGGCGCTCAGAGCTCGACGCTGTCGTCCTCTTGCGGCGGCGTGTGCGACTCGTACCAGCCCTGCCTCACCTACAACGTGTCAGACAGCGCGTCCTGCAACAGCTGTGTGGCCGACGCGGCGGGCCATTGCAACTACGTGTGCTACAATATCTACCGGGAGGAGCCCGCAGACTTGTCGCTCTTCGTCTTCTTCATCACGTACGGCACATACCAGAGCGAAGAGGAACTGGCCGCCAGAGCCGAGGATTCCACGTACGACACGACACTGCAAAACCTCCCAGACAACACGAGCTCCTACGCCTGGGCCAGCAACAACATCATCACGCGCATCGACACGCTTGACGTGCCCTCCGCTACAAAATCAGTGTAGGTGCAATGGAGAGAATATATAATGGCGCTGATCGGGACTAACGATGGATTTGCAACGATTGAAACTGTAGGGTGCTGGCAGGAGGTACCAACTTCGACTACACGTTGAAGTCCAAGGTGGTGAGATTGGACCTCGCAGATGACTTGCTGACCTCCCAGACACAAGTGACGCAGGTTTGGCTGCTGTGTATTAACCTAAAAGGGCAGGTTGGTACCGTTCGAGACCTTCTTCCTTTCTCGATCACCTACCTGAACCTTGCGAATACGCTGCTGCACGAGTTCCCCACTGACCTGCTGTCGTTACCTTCGATATCCCAATTGTACGTTGGTAGAAGCTGTTGTTGTATTAGCATTTATGCAAACGTGTCACGCTAACAAATTGCAACTTTGATTAATGGCAGGTACCTCAACATGAACTATATCACAGTCGTGAACTCTTCGATCAGCTCGTCTAAGATCACTAATCTGTACGTAGCGGACTCGCCTTTGCTGCAATTCTCTGTCTGATCTAACCTGTCGCTATCTTTTGTTATGCACTGTCCAGTGGGCTGTCGGTAAATAGCATGACATCCTTTGATGGAGATTTTCCTAGCCTGGTTGTTCTGTAAGTACTCGTGTTCTGATAATTATTTTTCGTGGGGTCAATCTAACAATCGTATGCGTCTCTTCTTGATCATACTATGAATAACGAACGAACCAATACACTTAGCGAGCTCGACAAGAACAACCTCACGGAGATCCCTGCCGTCATTTTTACGATGACATCGCTGACGTCCCTGTATTTAACAGGGAACCCCTTGAAGACCCCAACGCTTACGGCCGACCAAGTCAACTTCCTTATGGGGCTAACAGACTTTGACCTGACCGCAGCCGATTTTCAGGACGCACTCAGCTGCGATACGTCTGTGCAGCGCACCGTACAAGGACTGACGGTCTGCGTCAGTGATCTCATGGTGAGCTCGAACTCTGGAAGTGCTGGTTCAAGCAACAATGGTTCAGGGTCCAACTCAAGCTCCAATACAGTAATTATTGTGGCGGTCGTTGTTGGCGGTGCTGTGTTACTCGCAATTATCGGCTCTATCGTGTATTGCCGTAAAGCCCGCTCCGCGGATAAACCCGAAACGTTGGTCATGACGGATCCCACCGTGCGCATCACCCGCGATAATTACGATAATATGCCAATTTGGAGAGATCCGGAGCTGCTGTCGCTGCAGGTGAACGTTGAGGATATCCAAGATGTACGGTTGATTGGAAGTGGTGCATTTGGTGTTGTTTGGCTGGTCCGATATCGCAACGTTCAGCTTATTGCATCGAAGCGATTACGCGAGGATATGGCAACACGCGAACGTGTTCGTGATTTTGTGGACGAGATCAAGATGGTTTCACGGTTCGACCACCCAAATATTGTTAAATTTGTCGGGGCAGCTTGGAGTATTCAGTCCGATCTTCAGGCACTGTTCGAATATATGGAGAACGGCGACCTGCGCACGTATCTGTCAGCATCTTACCTGCCGCGGTATTGGACGTCAATGAAATTTCAATTGGCGATTGATGCGGTCGAAGCTTTGGTTTACGTGCATTCGTTTGACCCCCCACTGGTTCACCGTGATCTGAAGTCACGGAACGTGTTGGTTTCGGTGGATATGCACGCAAAGCTGACAGATTTTGGTACGACACGCTATCGATCGAAGGATGGTACGATGACAGTGGGGGTTGGTACTGGGCGATGGGTCGCACCTGAGATCATTTCAGGAAGCACCGAGTACGATCAAAGTGCCGATATTTTCTCTTTTGGGGTGTTGCTAACTGAGATCGATACCCATGACCTTCCGTACTACGATGCTGTGGGCCCCAGTGGCAATAAATTGGAAGAGGTGGCAGTGCTTCAAATGGTGGCGAATGGGCAGCTTCGTCCGACGATCAGTGGGTCGTGTCCATCCACTGTGCGTGACCTCGCCAACTTGTGTATGTCCCAAGATCCACGTGACCGTCCTGTAGCTGCGGAGATTGCGTATGTACTGCGCACGGTACAGAAAGAGATGAATCGCGCGTAACTTATAACCGTGTTGCAGTTCCGGCACTAAATGATAGTGCTGTTTCGTGCAATGCACGAAAGTACTTTCATGCAACGAAAGTCCCCAGGCAGTCCTAATAATAATTAATCACGGAAATAGCCTAAGCCGAAGTACGACGAAAAACTACGGAGTCTTTCTTCACGCGACTACATGCAAACTCACTACAGTACACTGCATTTACTACGTGACACCACGTTTTGAAATGCACGAACACACGTAATTGGTCGTCGGTGCCAACTTCGTAGCACCCCGATTCATAGCCATATGGACTCGATCGAGTTGAAGGACCAATGTGCCAGGTAGAACACCATAGCGATATCATCCCAAGCTTCAGCAATTTTGTCTACATCTACCACACTGCAGTTAACATCTGCACGTCGATCATCACACCCTGCTGCCTGGTATTGGCGCTGGGCAGCTTCCACCTGCTCCTTTTGTTGCTTGATGAGCTTCTGTCGTTTTGCAGCTCGATCAAATCCCTTCCATTCTGTGCCGCGTCTCGGCTGGGAGTGAAAGGCACTCGTACAAAATGTGACACATCGTCTAACGGCTTGGCTGACTTGTGTAGAGCTTGGCTTTGCAATTCTTGCAGACAACATCAGGAAGCTCTCGTTTCGAGTGTAGGTCGATCACCGTGAACTCACTTGGCATGATTAGGACGACCTGTCCGAACCATGGTTGTACTCCTGGTCTTGTTAAAGTTCTCCTAGAGGAGGCGTGGCCCACAATCGATTTGCGCGGCGTGTCAGCGCGCGTTGCCGTCGCCTTGGCGCGCATTTCGGTTTGAACTGGATCACGAGCTTAGCAAATTATTTCTTAGTGCACGAAACAACCCCTGTGAAGTTACTCCTTTTTATCACTCTTTTTTACTTTGAAATAATAAGGTTATAACAGGGGTAGGGGAATGCTTAATCGTCGTAAAGCGAGGATTTATTCTGTATCCTACATAATAAGCATTTGACTTGATTAAAGTATGATGCTGAACGTTTTCAAACTTAGTGCGTTGCAAGCTGTTCGCAATCGTGAGTAAAAAGTTGCGAACCTGCACATAGATCCTGATTTCATAGACAAAAAAAGATTCGTGCTGACTACCACACAACAATATTATGACTTTCTATTGTAGTGGCCAAAATAGTTGATACCAGGAATTGTAACACGAGAATATTTGCTATCAGTGCTCAGCTACTATTAGGGGGAGTCGAACATCTCAAATAAGCCTAAAATAATGAGCAAGAAAAAGACAAACTTATGAGCAAAAAAATGTCGACAAGATAAGCCAAAAACGAAAGCGGGGGCTCACTTGCGCTCATTTTATAATCGGATCTAGCCGAGGAAGGGGGCGTTGACGAAACATCCTGATCGATCTGGCGGGGAAGAACAAGCAATGATGCCAAAGCAAAGTGGGCGGCAGCGCCTTCTGCGGGATATTGTCGACATCTTGGAGCAGGCAACCAGTGACCAGCAAGATGAACAGCTCCTCTTTTCACAGATAAATGCTTCTGAACTTCTACAACTAGTGCATTCATCTCGATACTTGGTGAACAGAGCGCGCGCGACAAAGTGCACGGTATTCTTGGGAGATGTTTTCGATACGCAACACCGGACTCGCGGTTCCGTGATATCACAAGAATGACCAGGATCAATTTTGAGCGTGTCGTCGGCGTGCTGCCTCCTCTTCTTCTTCTCCCTCCTCTTCCTCTTCCACATCGCCATTTTCCTCTCTCTCCTGCAGTGACTGCACTTTAGCATACGCAGTTCCTTCTACTTCTTGCGATTCAGCGGTCGGTGTAGTAGTTGCCTCGTCACGCAAACTCATTTCCAGTGTGAGCTCGAGAGCGTGAATCTAAAAGTGATGATGGAAGGGAACAAGTGAAGGGAACGAGGGATTCGAACTTGAAGATCGAAGTGAGCGCTTATTTCTCAAACAAGCCACCGCCGGAGGTAGCTTGTTTGAGAAATAAGCAGAAAAAGAGCAAAATATGAGCAAAAACTTGCTCGAATAATGAGCACGATTTTTGCAATGTTCGACTCCCCCTATGAGGCGGTTGGAGCTGTAACAACCCGCAAAATGATGCAAGGGGTCATCTCTAGCGACTGCAGTTAGCTTTATACACTGCCATCCACCAGAAGAATGGTGAGAGACAAATGACTAAATGATGCTCAGCGGAATATGATCGTGTGCGCGTACAAATTCCTCTAAAATCAGCGACAAGGAGACCCAGAGGCGGCAGGGCGAACGCGCAGAATTGTTCACCAGTGTATTGGGACGCCAGGGGCCACAATAGGTCGCGTCTGGAAGGCTTACCAGGACCGTGAAGGCTCTCGACATGCGGAGGTTTGTGTGTTTTGGTTACCTTGACGACATATCAATTAACTGTAACAACTAATAATGCAGGCACCGGTCGAGGAGAATCGAGGGCGCCCGCGGAGCTATGAGCCTGAGAATGTTTCGCCCGCCATCAACGCGTACATCGAAAAAAGCAATAAGGAACGGCAGCCAGTTACTGCACAAATGATTATTAATGGAGGTCATCGGTGCACGGCTATTAATTTCTCTCGGCGTTCAAAGTCGAGTGTACAGATGAAGGAGAAGCAGACATTAGAAACCTTGTGCAACTGTAACGAGACTGTGAGAAGGAACTGTGACGCTATACACGCCTTGGGATAGGTGTCCACAGCGATTTGTCTCGAAGGGAAAGCACGTTAGAGCCGTGCTCACTGTGCCTTCAGATGACAACAAGCAACTGGCTGTGGTCATCTTGAAAAGAGCGATGCCACGCCAAGACAGCGATACTCATGCAACGGATCATGCGGAGACTGCGGGTAGTAGCTGGGGCAAGGCAATGCGGAAGAATGTCATTCGTTTCCTGCCCTCTAGCGACATCCTCGTCCTAAAAGAGACGGTGAAGCACACTCCTTGGGCGGCCGGGCATGGTGAAACACTAGCTGCGTGGGATCAAGTAGCGAGCGGTCTCAATGCAGTCTTATCGACGTGCACAGCTGACGGAAAGGCATACCGCCGCCGGTTTGCTGTCTTGCTGGATGCCTTTCGCCGCGAGGAGATGGCGTCACTTCGCGCCTCAGGTACGACAGAAGACTTCACCGAGCGAGAGCAACTACTGACGGACATTGCATCACTGGTAGGTGTGTCTTGTTTTGTTGTGTGCGGATATGCTCCCAGTACTAACTTGTCATTGTAAAGTATGATGCACATATGCAGGACAAAGCAGACAAAACTGAAAAGGAAAGCGAGAAGCGGAGCGGATCGAAGCCGCGTCAGCAGAAGTGGTTCGAGATGCGTTGGCGGGACTGCGTCGCTCCCGCTCGAGCGACTCGGACAGCGAGCTCCAGCACCAAAGCGCCCAAAGCGAGCAAGTACCGAGCTGATCGCGGACTATCTTGAAATGAAGGCAGCCGTGCGGAGCAGCCGATCTGAAGAAGGAAACAGCAGTTAGACATAGAAGCACGCCGACTTGCTCTTGAAGAGCACCGGCTAGAGTTAGATCGCGAGCGTAACGAAAGGTTCATAGCTATGATGTCGACGCAGATGAGCATGCTGGCAAAGCTCATGGAGACAATCACTAACGCAAAGAAGTAAAAAGAATCGAAATTTCATTCGTGCAGTAGGCGGTTAGCTATGTAAGTACTCCTGTACACTAGGAGGTGCAAGCCGAAAAAACTTCGAGGTTTGACTGCCATATAGGCATGTGTGCACGTTCACTACTAACGCGTCCATAGCATACATTTTCCTCAACCTTTGCAAAAGAAGCTTCTGGTTCTTGGAGAAATCCACGAACGCCCAGTAGCGTGCCACTTTGCCGAAGCCCCACTCCACACTTACACGAACTTTGCTCATTCGCTTGTTGAACTCTTGCTCGTCATTGCATAGCGATGCACATTTAAAGGGTGCAACAACGTGGTCTTGCTGCCTGTAAGCTGGGTCGCCGTAGAAGACGAAATGCTTGCTGTTAATGATAAGAGATGGGGACGCAACTTGTAGTAGGCGACTTTGCTGCAGGATAAATGCATCGTGGCGAGTACCGGGAAAGGGTCCGCTGAGATGGATGATTATGTCGTCGGGGTACCGATTGATACTTAAGTTCGTGTTTCGTCTAAGGCAACAACAACAACGTAAGAGTGTTGTGAGCATACTAAATGCTCCACGCTGCTTACTTTGTGGCCATTGTACACGTACTTCTGGTTCTTCTTTGGGCGGCACTTTCCACGTACTATACCATCAATAAAGCCAACACAAGTACTTAGTGGAGCTCCCTTGTCGTAGATAGCGCTAGCATAGGCAGACAGCGTAGCGTTCGTGAGGCGGCGAGTGTCGAACAGCAAGAAGTGCGAGAGCGACTGGTAGAGAAAAGTCGAGCACGGCGTTTGAAATCGAGGAGATAGCGGTAGGAGCACAGCCAAATAGATCTTCTAGGTCTTCGAGACGGGCTGGATATGCCATCCTACGGAGGAATATGCACAAAGCTTCCAGGGCGGAGACTTAATAGCGCTGCGGTGTAGAAAAAGGATCCGGCAGCTGGAAATACATGACCACAGCAATAATGTCGTCCTTCTTGAAGCGAAACTTCGACTCCCAAATGCCAGAAGAGGCGGGCTGCGCGAAATTGAACCGGTCAGATCGGCATTGACTGCCCCTACGACTAAGAAGAACGAGAAGCGGGAGCTCCTCGTCGTCAGAGCTACTGCTGTCACTGCTGTCCATTGAATATGTCATAGTTGAAAAGTGACAACTGCACACCGCTACGGTCACAAATCTACCTGTCTAATCCGATTGTTTTCACTGCTACTTTTCACTGTCCTTGGAACTGTAGCACAGCCTCTCTATTGACAGTGAAGCGAGCGATAACCTCGAGAAAAACCCTGAAGATATAATAGTGATACCACGCCTGGATTTGTCGTGCTACAATCAACAAATCGCTCCTTTCAGCTGAAACAGGCGACAGTACTCTAAACACCATATGGTTTGACATATGATATGACGGTTCAGCCAATACAATGCCTTTACTTTGATCATTCATTGGCTATCTCTTATTGAGCTCTTCCCCAAACTTTTGAGTGGCCGATAGCGTTTTTTGTCTAGCGGCTATATCTCGACAAGTACGCAAAATGCGTCAACTCTGACCAAAAAATCGGAATCTACGGGTGCGGATTACCCTTATATATAACTATCGTATATGGACAGTCACCATCTTCGATGTATAAAACCACGTTGAATTTTGATATAAATTATTTTGGCCAGTACAATACTGGCTGAACGAGTTTCTGTAATAGTGGTTATCACGGAGCTTGTAGAAGCGATCTTCAAAATTTGTCGCATTATCATTGGAGCAAACCGCCATTCTTAGATAATCAAAGGTGAAATTATCATCCATCTCCTCCAGAGGTGGGTGATGGAGACCAGGATACAGAATGTACCTGATTGGCTGTTATTGTAATGTACCGTACAAGTAATTGGCTATTCCTATCTTGTGTGATGGTCTTGCATAATGCGAATTATTTTGCCTTCACCGCGCGATTGCACAGATGCGCGGCCTTCGCAGCTCCACCCGCAAGCCTGCCGTGAGGACTCGCTATCCGCACGCTCCACACGCCACCACAGCGCCAGTAACACCTCCTCCACCTGCCAGCTCCACGTAGCAGACGCCGCGTACTAGAACACGAAGTTCTCATCAGCATCCGTTGGTTTCATTAGAGCTTAGCACCAGAGAGCTCGCCAGGGCCATCGAGGTCATGCAGCACCATTTCCCCCACCCCCACAAGTGAAAACGTGGGTCCGGAACTGCCATCCGCCATCTCCAACGCTACAGCACCAATTTATCCCCTCTCGTCAAGTGACAACATACAACAGACGCAGGACGATGCAATGCGCAGCATCACGGAGCAGGTGCCGCATGTGGCGAGATGCCTGCAGAATCTCGGATTACCTTGAACTCAGATCACTCGACTCCCGGAATAGAAGTCGGGCGGGCGTGTGTGTACCCTCCTGTGATCCCTTGCCTTGGGTTCTTCCTAAGGCTACGCGGTGGGCCCGGACAAATGTCGTCCACGCCAGTCGTCTCCGATTCGAGTGGTCTCCAAATACAGCCGAGTGAAGCTTGGCTCTTGCTCGATAGATCCCAGATCGCACGTGTCTTGCCCCAAATGCCCCGGGCTTTCTTGATATATAAACTTCACTCCACACAAACTCTGTCCTCGTCTTTCCAGACCTTGGACCAGGTCTTGACGGCCTCTTCTTTCCTTCTACGGTTCCGGCTTAGAACCGCGTACCAGCCTCTGCTCTTGCTCCTTTCAGTTCCGGCTCAGAACCGGGATACTCCACTTCCACTTCGTCTCTTTGCGACCCGGAGTCTGGGACGGCAGGGCGAGTTATTGGCCTGGGATAGACCTGTCGTACCCCAGCGAACTCGCGTCACGCTGGGACTTCCGCGCGCCACGTCTTATTCAGGCGAGAAAAACAAGCCCAGGAACCACTATCCGGGAACTTGCATCACGAAACCAGCAACCTCGGGAACCACTATCCCGAGATGTTGCTCTGCTGAAAACATCAGGGACGATCGCCTTCCTCCCGAAAATGTGAAGCACCACCAGGAAACCAACTTCACGGACCCACGCACTCGCATTCAGCTCGGGCGCGAAGTCATACCGCTCCTACAATGTTTTGGGGGCTGAGAGCTTCGCACTGCGAGTGATGAACACGACGCGCTTCGTGCGGCTTTTATTGCAAACGTGCACTCGCTGCAAGCCCTCAGCTCAGACCCAGACTTCGCAGCCCGGAACGCGAACATAACTACCAAGGCCAACAAGATGGTGAAGAAGTTGATCGTCCAGAAAGAGCGCCACGAGGCGGCCATCCGGGATTTACGCCTTCAACATTCCAACGAACTATTGCGCGCCAAATCTGGGGCCAATGACGATGCTCAAGTGAACGTTCTGAAGACCGAGGTGGCTCGACTGCGCGATGAACTGCAAGACTTGCACAAGAAGTGACACGTGGCGACTGGACGCAAAAAATGTCCTGGTGTCGTCTCCCATTTCCCGTTGAAGCACCCGTAGAGATGATTGGTCCAGAAGTACACGTGACAGTGGAAAACAAGGACGAACGGTGAAGCATCCGCATCATACTGAGACCAAGTGACTTCCAGAAGACCCCAGATATCGAGTTACTTCCGGATGCAACTTCCGGATGGCCAAGACGTTCCGGATGCAGATGCCGACCAGACACTCCTGATTTGTACCCACCAAGACCCTTCCAAGTTTCCAGTATACAAATATCAAGATATTAACGACCAACCAGCCTGATCGGTTATGCACGAAGAGTCGGCTGGCGACAAGGATGTGTCAGCCTTTCGGATGCTGATTACGCCAAGGAACCCCATAGTGAAACCAAGACAAATGTGCATATGGAAAGACTTCCAGCAGAGACTTCAACAGAAGACTTCTAGCAGAGACTTAAAATAACAGAGAGTTCGTTTTGTCACCAAGAACCCAAGTGTTTCCAGGGCCCTTTTACTTGGCCTGGAGGCACGCTGAAGCAACGCCGGATAGCCACCGTAATTCCGGGGACCCGTGTTGTCTGCCCAGCCTGCGTTTGGGCGCGTCGTGACCGCGAAGACCCCCGTGGAACTCTCCAAAAGACTCAAACGAAATTAGACGGTGACCGGGTGACGTGCACTCGTATGTGATCTGTCCTATTTCATATTCAAGTTGGGAGTTCGTCCTTCAGACCCCCCATTTCATAGTAATTGCCGTTTCAGGAGGTTGTTAGTAGTCACTCCCCAGAATTTGATCGAATAGACTGCTGTGTGATAGGACTGTATATTGAGTGATCCGGAAGTAGTTTTCCTTTTGGATACATCTGAAAGTTATCTTCCGGAAGGAGTTATAAATCCTCCTTCTGGAAGTGGTGCGCGACAAGGGTGCATCTGGAACTGACCAGTGTTCAAGGTGAAACACAGGTAGACTGGTGTACAGACCCACTGCTCAAGTGTCCAATATAATAAGTAGCAGCTGTATATTGTGTATAACTCTCTGTATTATTTGGTTATCTGGGAAGGCTTTGCTAGTGGTCTAACCCCAGCTGTACTGACTGTGTCCGGAAGCGATCGTACGCACTCTGTATTCTTGTATTCATTTTGATTGTGTAGGAACAACTCACCAGGTGGAGTCCGGTCTTCCGAAGACAAACGACACCTATAGGGATTACACAAGGTCACACACCAAGCTACTCTCGGAAGTCTGTGCTTCCGGAAGTGGTCTGACCCCATTGGGCTTTCCGAAAGGCGAAGTTTAATCTTCCTGATCGCCCGAGTCTTCTGGCGCGCGTGCGCTATACACCCTGGACGATAAAGGCGTTCACCCGCCTCGCCTCATCAACGCGAGCGGATGAAGGCCGACCGCGACCCGAATCGTGAAGGGGGCCACATTTCCGCACGAATATGGATGCCCAACCATCGAAGCGGGTGCCTAGCAACACGAACAAGATTGCTACGGTGCAGAGTGTTACCAAGAAGCAAAGGACGCGTGAACCACCTACGAATGTCGAGATGGAGGAAGAATCCAGCCTATCGCCGTCGGAGAAATCCGAGTTCGAAAACGACGATGGAGGTTGTTTGATGACATTCAGTCAAGTTGATGCCTCGGTACGTAAACATTATTGTACATATTCGAGTTGGCTACGTCGACTAACAGTTACGGATGATCTGTGGATTGTTGATACAGGAGCTGGATTTGGAATAAGCCCAAACAAAGGCTGGTTCGGAACACTACACAAGCGTTCGAGTCACAGAATTGAGTATGGTAATGGTAGCAGATCAGAATCTGCTCTAACGAGTTCATTGCAAATTCTACAAGTCCTTTCAATAAATCGATAAGTCTGAAGATAAGGAACATTGCCTTTGATAAGGAATGTGGGAGTAATGTAATTAGTACTTGATATCTCTCTAAACTAGGGTATAATTGCATTAAATCCCAGGATGGGGAGTTTTTATACTTTTCACTAGGAAAGGACTCCTATTATTTGCTGCAGTGCAAAAGGGAGCGGTGTATTATCTGCCATCATCAAGGCACAGCAGGGTGCATATCGTACCAAAGCGCTTTACAGAGGCACAGAAAATTGCCTTGATGCAAAAATGGCATCTAAGACTTGGTCACGTCCATAGGGTCAGACTATTGGCAATATTTTCCCATAAGTTAGATGAAGGAATTCCTCATCTACCTCATAATGAACTAAAATATATTCTCTCCTTCTGTGCGAGTTGCGAAAGTGCAAACTCGACACGCATGTCATATAGAAATAAAGTAGGGACAAGGACTTAGCAGCCATTGCACACTTTGCACATGGACACTATGGGAAAGATTAAAGTAAATGGGAACAATGGGGGATACGGTTATCAGTACACGTTAGCAATTGTGGACGATGCAACGTCGTATAAGTGGCTATTTATGATGAG
>JAHWLE010001273.1:0-12595 GCA_024679135.1 Phytophthora foliorum
CGAGGTGAAGCCCGCGGCGGACGCGCTGCCCGGGCTCGAGGACGCGGAGCCTGCAGCGGACGCCGGCATGGAACTGCTGGGGGAGGCGACTTGGATTGTGAGGGAACAAGCTTCCGTTTTTTTTTTTTCTATTTGGGATGAGGTGGGCGGGCTGGGGGAGGGAGGTAGTGGACGCTTGTGTGAGGCAAAAGTGCGTGGACGAAAAGACGTGGGAAACTGGAGAGACGTGCGACATGAAGGAAAGGGTCCAAGTTAGATTGAGGGAATACCTCTTTGAGGTGTACTATGGTGACGACCGCTCATGCTCGGTATTAATAGTTGGCAAATCGGCGAACAGTTTCGGAAATGGACTGTTTTGTTCAGACTGAAAAGCAGGTAACGATCCCCAATTCGGGAACCGGCGGGCTCCCGAAGGGAATTCTTCTTATGCGCAGCTCATGCGTCATGAGTGAGCATAGCAACGTTCTTTGTGTTGCCAAGAGCCGCAGCTGCAACCAGAAAGGCGCTTCCAGTCCAGGTGTCGACCGAACAGTGCAGTGCTACATGTATTCATGCTCTAGAGAGTAGAAATCCCGTTACGACGACTGCACCCCGTTGCGCCATCTCTATGGAGTAGAGACGACCAAAACCTTCAGCTTCAACTCGCGATTTTCGTGACGAAAAACCTCATTTTAGCCAATCCGGTCCCTCCACAATACTGGTGTCCGACATGGCACTAATGACGAGTGCTATTGGCGGCGATGGCGCCGCCCTGCCGCGCCCCCACGCCTCCATCCTGCCTCTTGTCTCAGTGCTAGGGTCGCTCTTGGCCTGGCTACTGGTGGCAGTGAACAGAGCCGTCCCGGAGCCCTACATGGTACGAAATCCGCCCCACCAGAGCGTACCATTGTATCATCCTGGTCTAACCCTTCTCTTCCTGTCCATTAGGACGAGATTTTCCACGCTCCTCAAGCCCACAAGTACTGCCAAGGACGCTTCGGTGTGTAGCTACTAGTAGCTTCTCTATGGCTCCATTTTGCTCACGTTTTGGCTCCTTGTCCTGTAGACGAGTGGGACCCCAAGATCACGACGTTCCCAGGCCTGTACGTGGCGTCGATGCTGTACTCCCAAGCCGCTGCAAGGCTCGGCTGGGGGGAATTCTGCTCCCTGTCAGTGCTGCGGAGTCTCAATGTGCTGTTCGCACTGGGAAACCTCTTGCTCTGCGTGCTGCTGCGACGCCACGTGGCGCCGCAAGACCCCCACGCCTTGCTGCACGGACTTCGTGTTGCAGTGTTCCCGCCGCTGTTTTTCTTCGCCTTTTTGTTCTACACGGACGGAGGAGCGACGTTCTTCGTGCTGCTCATGCTGTGGCTGGCGGAGCGCGTGGATCTGCTGCAGTACCCGCCCGCCAGAGGGAGCTTCCTGCTGAGTGCTGTGGTGCGTTGATCAGGCTGTTGGTTCATTTCGTGACCGAGCGTTGCTTTGACGGTGACGTTTGTGTTTGATAGAGTGGTGCAGTGGCGGTGTTTTTCCGTCAGACAAACATCGTCTGGGTGGTCTTTGTGGCCGGCACGGTCGTGGTTCGATGTGTGGAGCTGGCACATTCCAAGTTTATATACGGGTGCGTTGTGCGTTGTGCCCACTTGCACAGAGTCTTCTCTGATGTTGTCGCTTGCTACCAACATTAGATCATCGAAAGAGGATTCGAGCGCCAGCGGCTCTCACACTGTCACGCATAGGTGCGTTGTGCGGCGACTTATTCTGGATTCGGTCGCGAGCAGCGATTAACTTCTTTTGGACGACGCTGCAACCAGCTCTTTCAGGGTCTTCCTCAACTTTGTTGGCGTCATTATCTCCAACCTCCCGTCCATTCTCCAGATTGTCTGGCCGTTTGTTGTGATTGTTACCGGATTTATTGGGTTTCTCGTGACAAATGGTGGCATTGTTGTCGGTAAGCATACTTAATATTTTGGGCCAGCCTGGCACTGGTGCGATAGCGCTGAATCAGTTATATTTGCAATGTACAGGGGACAAATCAAACCACGAAGTGACTTTCCATGGAGCTCAGGTGCTGTACTTCATCGTGGTGGCAGCTACCGGGTTTGGTCTTAGCCTCATCGCGCCAAGCCAGCTCCAGGGCTTTGTTGCGTCGGTGCGCAGGAACGCTAGTTCATTTCAAGGCGCTCTCTTCATTATTTTTATGATTGCAGCGACTGTCGGCGTCATTTACCGATTCAGTCCCGTTCACAAGTTCATGCTGGCAGACAACCGGCATTACACTTTCTACGTGTGGCGGAAATTTTTCCTAAAACACGAGTTGGCCAAGTTCCTCCCGACCCCAGTATACCTCTTTTTCGGCTGGCGCTGCTGGAGTGAACTGGGTAAGAACTTCCGTGCTTCTAAATCTCCCCGGGAAGATGAGTTCGCTTACATAAATATGCCTACAGGACGAAGACGCTCACCGCTGTGGAAATTGGTATACGCGCTTGCTGTGTGTTTGGTCCTTATTCCATCACCTCTCGTCGAGTACGTTTATCACAGAGTAGAACACGTTGCTTTTTGTCTCGCTGTACTGATTCACTCGTGGTATGTGCATGAATAGGCCGCGATACTATTGTGTTCCGTTCATCATCCTTCACTTGAACACAAGCAACGTAAGTATTAAATGCATCGTCTGGAGATGATAGTGAGGAGGTATTAATGCGTTTTCCTATTGTTGCGTGATGCTGTAGCAATCTGCTTTCCACATGTGGGTAGTTGTTGGTGCGTACATGGCTGTCAATGCGTTGACATTGTACATCTTCCTGTTTCGTCCGTATGAGTGGGTCGATGGATCGACTGCGCGATTCATGTGGTAGGTACGTGACCTCTAGGTAGGACAAGCTAACAATACAGACATACTCCGTTGTCGATGTAGATATGTCATGTCAATTGTGTGGCGACGAAAACTAGTTGTGAGTCTTTGGAATGCCAAGCAAGGTAAATTTATTCATTCATGGACATACTCGAATACAATTTGTGCAGGTTCCATTGACAGAAGATGCATACGCTAAGCAGCGCCGGCTGATTGCTCCACGTTCGCTGTGCTGGGAGGAACAATCATTTCAGCTGGTTCCACAACAGCAAGTACGTCGCCCTTCACTGGCAAAGATATCGACGCATCATAGCCGATTTCAAAAGGGTCTCGCAGCACTCGAAGATGAAATTTGCTCAATACCGTCGCAAGCGCTACCTTGAGCTCCAGCATGGCCAACTTGGCTCCGAGGCATGACCTTGGTCCCGCAAGGAACACCAAGAACTTGTACGGCGAAATGACCCGGAGTTTTCCGGTTTGAGGATCAATCCAGCGCTGGGGGTTGAACTCAACAGCATCTTCACCCCAGATGGACTTCAAGCGAGCGACAGCATACGTTGGAATGACCACACGAGTGCCGGATGTAATGAACGTGCCGTCACTGAAGAACACGTCTTGCGTTGCAGTGCGACCGATGAGTGGAGCGACGGGATTCAGACGAAGGCTCTCCTTGATAGCTGCTTCCAGGTACACGAGCTGCTGCACGTCATTCATGGTGGGAGGCGAACCGCTGCTCTCAAAAAGGTGTGGCAGCTTTGCCAGAAGTTCTTCACGGATTTTCCTTTCGACGTTCGGGTAGCGGTTCAACATGATGATGAACCATTGCAAGCTTTGCGACGTAGTTCCTCGACCTGCCGCGGTGAAATTGAAAGCCATGTCTCGGATCAACTTTGGAGTGGTTTTCACGCTACAAGTAGCAGCAGCTCCGCCTTCTTGTTTTGCATCATGACCACGATACTCGTTGGACTCTTTGGCAAGGAAGAGCGAGATCAGATCAGGAAGTCGCTTCGGATCCTCTGACGACTTCGATGACATGGAGCGTGAGATGACCTGGTAGATGACATCGTCAACGTGCTTCATGTCGAGTTTGAGCTGCTTCTCGTAGTCCAGGTTCAGTGCTCGCTTGATTCTCCACAGCCATCCTGGCTGCTGAATGCGACGATGAATGGCGATGGGTAGACGCGTGAAGGCTCGAAAGAACTCGTCGTGCTCTTGACTTGACAACGAGTCCAGATCAACACCGAAGCCCACGTGTGTGAACACGTTAGTCGCGTACCAGTCCATCGTATACTTGAGGTTGACTGGGACGCCGTGTTGATCCGAAATGGAGGAGCTCTGGTCATTCTTCGAGTGAGCAACCAGCGTCTTGCACAGGACGGCTGCTTGCTCACGCACCACTTGCTCCATGCTTTCTCGCATCATGTGCAGTGAAAAGAGGTGACTGGCAGTCTTGCGTTGGTGAATCCACGACACCCCGTCGGCTGCGAAGATGCCGTCACCAAACACGTCGCTCACAAGCCAAGCACTACGCTTGCCAAACTTGTCGAACTTGCGCTGCAAGACGTCCTCGAATGCATCAACGTTCGAGAGCACCAAACTCATTGGGCGGCCGAGGGCCGCAAGTACCCACGGGCGTCCTTCACAGCGCCGGCATTCTTCCAACATCCAGTCATGGATATCCTCTCGGTGCGTGAACATGAGGTCGAGCGTGTTGCCGAGCACAGGAAGAGTCGATTGAGGACGCGCAAACTTGGACAGTGCTCGTGCTTGCTTTCTCGACGACAACAAGTGCCACCCGACCAACAGCGAGCATACCAGAGCTCCCCACGACACCGGCGACGCTTTCATGGCAAACTCCAGCGAGTTCCACATTGTCGACACCAGAAAGTCAAATGAGCAGATCGTTGTCGGTGCTTGATCTCTTCCTGGCAAATGCGATAATGCCAAACCAACTCAACGCACCGTCGACTTCGCCTATCCTTCCCATGATTTCGTCACACCCATAGCGTCTGTCTTCGTGGAGATAGTCACACCTGCCCATTATTCCTCACGGAAAACTAACAACTTCGTGCATGCATCTGCCATCGCAACCGGTGAACACCTTCATCGCCATGGAGGTCTCTGGCCATAGACAATCTTCACCGGGCATGCTGTCCACAGTACGCTTTCAGTTCAGCGTGTCATCTCGTGAAGGTGACGATGCCATTCCTCATCTTGCTGTGTGTGAAGCAGCTCCATCATGCTGCCTTTTGCAATTGCTGCGTCGCTAGTGGCCGCTGCTGTCGCCTACTTGACGTCGCCCAATGACCAGGATCGAGCGGTTTGCGAGCTGCCGACACCTCGCAGTACGCTGCCAGTGATCAAGAACACTTTGGACCTGACCGTCAGACAGCGTGCGAGGATCTACGACTGGATCCTCGAGCAGTGCCGGGAACACGGCGGCCAACCGTGGCGCGTTCGGGTGCTTGGTCGTCCACCGGCAGTGATTGTGAGTTCGCCGGAAGCTATGGAGGACATTTTGAAGACGCAGTTCGAGGTGTTCATCAAGGGCTCAGCTGTCGCGACCATCTCAAATGACCTGCTGGGTCAAGGCATCTTCGCTGTGGACGGGGGCAAGTGGAGGCACCAACGCAAAGCTGTCAGTCATTTCTTCTCCATGAACATGATCCGAGACGCTATGGAGCACGTGGTGCGCGACCACAGTGTGCTGTTGACTACGAAGCTCCGAGAGGCTGCAGCAAGTGGAGAGGTAGTCAACATCAAGCGCGTGCTAGACTTGTACACGATGGACGTCTTCACGAAGATCGGATTCGGAGTGGAGCTGCGCGGCTTGGAGACTGGCGGCAATAGCGACTTCATGGAGGCATTCGAGCGCGCTACACGACGCATCATGGCGAGATTCCAGCAACCCATGTGCGTCTGGAAGCTCGCGCGGTGGCTTAACGTTGGCGCCGAGAAGCAAATGGCCGACGACATGAAGCTTATCAACGGCGTCGTGTATGATGTCATTGATCGCAACATGGAGGAGAAGGACCAGCGAACGCAGAGCGGAGAGAGCTTCAGCAGCGGACGCAAGGACCTCATCTCGTTGATCCTCGAGAAAACCAACGTCGAGTACAGCGACGGCGACCGCATCGAGATGACCCCGACGATGCTGAGGGACATGTCGATGGTCTTCATCTTTGCAGGACGAGACGCAACGTCGCTGACGATGACCTGGTTCATCATCGAGATGAACCGCCATCCAGAGGCTCTAGCAAACGTGCGTCGTGAGCTCGCGGACAAGTTGCCAAGGCTCGGGTTGGACGACGCGGAGACACCGAGCATGGAGGACATTGATGAGCTCGTGTACCTCGAAGCTGCCATTCGCGAGTGCATTCGTCTGAACCCGGTCGCGCCAGCACTGCAGCGTACCGCCGCACAGGACACGACACTATACAACGGCACCTTCCTCAAGGCTGGCACGCGTGTCATCCTGCCGCACTACGCAATGGGCCACCTCGAGACGGTCTGGGGGCCCGACGCCGAGAAGTACAAGCCCGAGCGCTGGATCGACCAAGACACGGGCAAGCTCGTGCACGTGTCTCCCTACAAGTTCGCAGCCTTCCTCGCTGGGCCGCGCATGTGTCTGGGCATGCGCTTCGCCCTCGCAGAGATGAAAATGACGCTGGCGACGGTCCTGAGCAAGGTCGACATCGAGACCGTGAAAGACCCTTTCGAGTTCACGTACGTCCCGTCCGTCACCTTGCAGGTCAAAGGCCCCGTGGACGTCCGGGTCACAAGGCCGCCAAGCACCAGCATGTAGGTCAACTAGAGGAATGCCTAAGGTGTCCAAGTTGAAGTGGCCTGACTCGATCTGACCCCCACATTTGTTCTTGACCGTTGAGTCTCAAGAGATGAAGCTCGAGGCCATGACTGCGTGGGTGTCGCCTGCCTCGGTCGCCGTGTCCTGCGTGGCAGCGCTGCTCGTGTACTTGGCGACACCCTCCGCCCACGACCGAGCTGTCAAGCATCTACCGGGGCCGGACGGAGACCTCCCGATCCTGCGCAATACGCTGGAGATCGTCCAGGCGCAGAAGTCGGGCAAGTTCCACGACTGGGCCCTTAAGTACTGCCGCAAGTACCAGGGTAAACCCTGGCGTCTGCGCGTGCTCGGGAAGGAGCCGAGTATCGTGCTCTGCTGCCCTGAAGCCTTTGAAGACATCCAGAAGACGCAGTTCGAGGCCTTCGACAAGAGCCGCTTCGTCTCCGAGGCCATGCACGACGTGCTGGGCCAGGGGATCTTCGCCATTAGCGGGCCGTTGTGGCAGCACCAACGCAAGACGGCGAGCCATTTGTTTACGTCTCAGATGCTGCAGTATGCGATGGAGGTGGTGGTTCCTGAAAAAGGTGACGAGCTGATCAAGCGACTCGATGCCGTTTGTTTGAAGGAGAGCGCGGCGGATCGAGTCGTGAGCATGAAGCGGCTATTGGACCTGTACACGATGGACATTTTCGCGAAAGTTGGCTTCGATGTCGATTTGCATGGCGTGCAGTCCGACCAGAACGCGGAGCTGCTCGACTCGTTCGATCGCATGTCGGTGCGGATGCTGGAGCGCATCCAGCAGCCGATGTGGTACTGGAAGCTGCTGCGCTGGCTGAATGTTGGGCCGGAGAAGCAGTTGGCCGAAGACGTCAAGATGCTGGATGACCTGGTGTACGGAGTCATGGCACGCTCGATTGAGGAGAAGAATCGACAGGATTCCAGTCAGAACCCCCGCAAAGACCTGATCTCGCTGTTTATTGAAAAGTCCGAGGTGGAGTACACGAAGGGCGTGCACACGAAGAAGGACCTCAAGTTGATGCGCGACTTTGTCATTAGCTTCCTCGCGGCTGGACGAGAGACCACCGCGACTGCCATGTCGTGGGTTATTTTGATGATGAACAGGTACCCGGAGGTTCTGGAGCGCGTTCGCCAGGAGCTGAAAGAAAAGCTGCCAAACCTCGCGAGCGGCAAAATGCGAGCTCCGAGCATGGAGGACACGCAAAAGCTGGTTTTCCTGGACGCAGTGATCCGAGAGACGCTGAGGCTGTTCCCCGTCGTTGCGATCACGGGGCGCTCTGCAACGCGAGACGTGTATCTGTACGAGGGCACGCTCATCAAAGCCGGCACGCGCGTCGTCATGCCGCACTACGCCATGGGGCGCATGCCGACGGTGTGGGGGCCCGACGTGGACGAGTTCAAGCCCGACCGCTGGATCGACCACTCAACGGGCAAAGTCAAAGTCGTGTCGCCGTTCAAGTTCAGCGTGTTTCTCGGCGGGCCTCGCGTTTGTCTCGGCATGAAGTTCGCTCTGGCCGAACTCAAAATCTCGCTGGCCAAAGTGCTGAGCCAATTCGACTTGAAGACCGTGAGAGACCCGTTCGACTTTACGTACGGCTCGGCCATCACGCTCCAGATCAAAGGACCCCTCGACGTCGTCGTCTCGCGTCTTCACCACTAAAAAAAAGGCAACTTCAACAAGAACATGTACCCATGTCACTATTTCCCTACCCCACAAGAGTGTCTTCCATATTGACCACCAGATTTCCACCATCATTCCTTAAGATGCTGCGCGCTTCCTGGCGGCTGCGGCGGCTCTCGCGGTGCCGCTTCTCCACCGCCACAGCGTACGCGCCTGCTCCCTCTCCCCGCCAGCTGCAGTTCGTGACCTCGGATGCCATCGACCGCCGCCTGCTGCAGGGTTTAACCTCCGCAGACGAAGACGCGCGGCCCGTGAACCTCATCCAGGACGCGGAGGGTGCGCGCCGTGTGCTGGATAAGATCAAGGCGCTGGGCCCTAACCACTTCCACGCCTGCGACACGGAGGTGGCGCAGATCGACATTAAAGCAGTGGGACCCGTGGGAAATGGCGTCGTGACGTGCCTGTCGCTGTACAGTGGACCTGACGTGGACTATGGCAATGGACCATATGTCTGGGTGGACAATCTGGACAGCGCCGAAGGGACGCTGCAATATTTTAAGGACTTCCTCGAGAGCCGAGCGTACCGCAAAGTGTGGCACAACTACAGCTTCGACCGCCACGTGCTGCACAACCACGGCATCAATGTGCAGGGCCTTGGGGGCGACACCATGCACATGGCCAGACTCTGGAACACGGCCAGGTTCCAGCACGGAGGCTACTCGCTGGAGGCCCTCACGGCGGACTTGCTGCTACAGAGGAAGAAGCCCATGAAGGAGCTCTTTGGGATCCCCAAGTTGAAGAAGGACGGGTCCAAGGGCAAAGAGAGGATCATGCCCACCGTCGAGGAGCTGCAAAGGTTCCCCGAGTTCAGGAAACGCTGGATCAGATACAGCGTCTACGACGCCGAGAGTACGTGGTTTCTGCACCGAGTGCTCCAGCACAAGCTGGACCAGACGTTCTGGTTCGAGAAGCCGCCGAAAGCTGCGACCCCGCGGCCCGATGGGGAAGCGGAGCCGGAGGTTGGCTCGATGTATGACTTTTATCGACAATACATTATCCCGTTCGGCGAGTGTCTAACGGATATTGAGCGCAAGGGCATGCACGTAGATCTCGACTATCTTGCCGGAGTGGAGAAGCAGGCGTTGGAGGACCGTGCACGACTTGAACGACTCGTGCTGAAGTGGGCATCCCGGTATTGCGAGGAGAGCGATCGCATTAATTTATACAGCGCTGCGCAGAAGCAGCAACTCTTGTTCGCACCGTACATTGATGAGAAGAAGAAAAAGGAAGTGCTGCCTGCTGAACGGTCCTTTGAAGTGGAGAACACGGAAGGCTACATTGAAGAAGGCAAGCAGAAGGCCAAAAAGAAGCGGAGTATGACCATTCGCGGCTTGGGCATTCCACCTACGCACTTTACAGCCAGTGGACTCCCCGCTGCCAGCGCTGAGGTGCTCAAGGAGCTTGCTGGTCACGTAAGTGCTTCTTAGAAAAATGCTGGGGGTGTTTGTAGCTTTACATACTAATTTTCCGATTGTTTTTATCTTTCACAGCCTGAAGCAGATCCACCGAAGTATGGTCGAGCCTATAGCCATTTTGAGGACAAGGAGGAGGGCGCGGCGGCCTGCGTAGCACTGAAGGCCCTGTTCGACATCAGCAGCATCAACACGATGCTCAACAACTTCATTTTACCACTTCAAGAGCTCGCAGACAGCAACAGCCGCGTTCACTGCTCTTTGAATCTCAACACAGACACAGGTCGCTTGTCATCACGGAAGCCGAATTTGCAGAATCAACCGGCGATGGCTAAAGACCGTTACAAGATCCGCGATGCCTTCACAGCGCCGCCGGGCAAGAAGCTCATCGTTGCTGATTACTCGCAGTTGGAACTGCGTCTCATGGCACATATCACACAGTGCAAGGCTATGATTGAAGCGTTCAAGGCCGGTGGTGACTTTCACTCACGTACGGCCATGGGCATGTACGACTACGTGGAGAAGGCTGTGGAGAATGGTGAGGCGCTGCTGGAATGGGACCATACCTGCGGCAAGGAACCTCCAGCCCCGCTGCTCAAGGACAAATTTGGCAACGAGCGCAAAAACGCAAAGGTACTCAACTTCTCCATCGCCTACGGCAAGACAGCCTTTGGCCTATCGAAAGACTTCAACGTCTCCCGAAAAGAGGCAGCTGAGACCCTTGAAAAATGGTATGCTGACCGAGCAGAGGTGCGTCACTGGCAGAAGAGAGCTATCGAGACTGCACGAAAGTACGGTTACACCCGCACGTTGCTCGGGCGATATCGTCGACTTCCCGATGCCATGCTAAAGGACGACAGTATGGCATCGAAAAAGGCCAGGGGTCACGCAGAGCGTGCTGCCATCAACACACCAATTCAAGGCGCAGCTGCCGACGTCGTTATGCAGGCCATGCTGCTCGTGCACCAGAACCCGAGATTACGAGAGCTTGGTTGGGAGATGGTGTCACAGATCCACGATGAAATCATCGTTGAGGGCCCAGAGGAGTCAGTAGATGAAGCCATGAAACTCGTGATTCACTTGATGGAGAACCCGTTCCAGAAGCCTCTGTCTGTAGCCCTGGAGGTGGATGCCAACGTTGATGATTCGTGGTTTAAGGCAAAATAGAGCAAGACTTTTTTCACGAAGTCATTGGCACGCACTACCGGTGGCCCCCAGTCTACCTGCATCGTAGCCTTGGGCCGTGCAAGTGAGACTCGACTGTCGGAAAATCATCAGGCTGCTGGAAATTACGCGCAACAGGCTTGGAGCTACGGTTGTAAGAATGTGCCCTAACGGTCTCGTTAAACTAACTGTATGATCGTTGTCTTCAGGCAGAAGAACATTGTGGTTTTGACTGTCAGTCAGAGACAGGAGGACAGCAGCTCTACCAAGTTCGTGGGCATTTCCGGTTTTAAGTGAACGAGAAATCCAGAATGGCTTTGAGCGGTGTGGAAATCAGCGAGCTATACCCTTTGGCCCCAATCGCTGTCGTGATGTGTGTGATTTTCATTTTCGCGTATTTGGCAATTCCATCAGCGTAAACTTGAGTCGTGTTGCACCCAAGCCTCCTGGCTGCCTGCCGATCTTAGGGATTACTTGAAGTACTTTGCTCGTGGCACGTGTTCAGTTTTCCGAACGCTTTCACGACTGGGCTCTCGACAACTGCCGCGCAAGTAGAAAGACAAAACATGGTGCATGCATTCTAGGCAAAGCGCCTACTGTGTTCAGAAGACGCAATATGAAGCGTTTGGTAAGAATCCTTGTTTTATTGAGGCGGCGACCGCAAAGATCAGTGGTTCACTGTCACCACCAACGCAAGACAACAAGCCGCTTGTTTTCAACGCAGGTGATTCAGCACAACATGAATGTGGTGGTCCAAGGAAAATGCATAATGTAGATGAAGCGTTTGGATGTCGCTCAAGAAAACGATCGTGTTCTAAAGTGGATGCTGGGCCTGTTCACAGTGGACGTATTCTGCGAGGTTGGCTTCGGAATTGAGGAGCGATGGAGACGCAGCAGATTATTGCAATGTTGGAAGGATTGCAACGATTTTCTGCTCGAATTGTGGAAGTGTTGGAAGTTGCGACGATTTCTCAGCATTGGGGCCGAAAAACGGTATGAGACGCGTCATGCCATGCTGTATGGATTTATTGCGCAGTTCATTGAAGAAAAGGCCAGAACCGATTCGGTAGCGGAAACAGCACGAATTTTCTCATGGACCTCATTTCTTTGTATCTTGAGCAAGACATACAGCTGACAACGGGAAGGCTACCGGTACATCTTTCAACTGAGCGATTTCCTCGTCAGCTTCCTCGTGACTAGACAAGGCACGACGGCAACTACCATGTCCTGGTTCGTCGTAAATAAACCGATATCCGAAGGTGCTAGAACGTGTGCGCCAAGAAATTCAAGAAAAACTGTTAGTGTAAAACCGTAAGTTCCGACTCTGGAGGATACTCAGCACCTTGTCTACTTAGAAACGTTCCGGTTGTATCCGGTTGCTCCCATAGGAGATGCCCAATGGGGTCTTTCGTGTGAAGGGTGCAACAAACCTGGCTGAGATCAAGAGGCAGCAGATTTCAAACCAGAACGTTGGATTGACTCCATGACAGGGACAGTGAGTGCGGTTTCCCGTTCGAGTTTATGGACGCATGCTTGGGAATGGAATTTGCGATGTCCGAGATCTTAATCACGTTCGCCCTGCTGCTAAGCCACTTCGATTTCAAGACGAAGGTTCCATTCGATTACACGTACTCTCGCTGCGGATCGATGGTGTTCTCGACGTCGCTGTTCCTCGAGTTATG
>JAHWLE010001274.1:0-12590 GCA_024679135.1 Phytophthora foliorum
GCCGGCGTCGCCATGGCCCCCTCCGCCCCCGGGCGCGACAAACGCATCAAAGTGTGCGTCCGCCTGCGCCCCTTTACGCGGAACGAGAAGCTCAAGGCCGGCGGCAAAGCGGCCTGGACCTGGTACCCAACCTGCGCCCATCTGCTTGTTTGCACTTTTAGTACTGACGACCCAAATTTGGGGTATCAATTAGGCACGAGAATACTATTTATCAGCAGATTTTCCCGGCGCAGATCCCGTCGCGGGTGGTCAACAGCGACGGCGAGGAGAAGAAGCGCAGCGGCGGATCCACGGCGTCCTCGAGCTCCTCGGCGCTGCGGGACTCGGCGGCCACGTTGCCGTCCTCGTACACGTTCGACTATTTGTACCCCCCTGCGACACAAACCCAAAAAGTGTACGACGAGACCGTCAAGGTATTGGAAATACGAAGTGAGCCATTTGCCATTTGGGGCTTTTGGTCACTTGCTTTTTGGTCGTACAAGGATGCGGGGATCCCACCCCCAAACTTTTACACAAAGTAACGATGATTGGGAATTTTTGAAAACTAACGCGTCGCTGCTCCATGTTTAGGATGCCATTATGGCGGCCACGGAAGGCTACCACTCATCCGTGTTTCTCTATGGGCAAACGGGCACAGGCAAGACGTACACGATGCAGGTTGGTGAAAATTGACTTTTTTTTTGGTAATCGACGGTGAACCGACTCTGTGCTGACTACTTTTTTGTGTTTGCAGGGCGGGCGAGGAGATCCTGGTATTATTCAGTTAGGCGTGCAGGATATCTTTGACCATATTGCACGGCACCCGAGCATGGAGTTTTTGTTGCGCTTTTCGTATTTGGAGATTTACAACGAGCGGATCCACGATTTACTGGCGGCCGGTGCGAAATCGGACATCAAAATCTATGATGTGCACAACCGAGGAGCTACCGGATCCGGCAATGCTCGCGATGGGTTCGTCACGAAAGACGTGGTGATCAAAGGCTTGCGGGAGGAGATTGTGCTGTCGACAGAGCACGTGCTGTCGCTCGTGGAGGTGGGCAACTTGCACCGTCACATGGCCATGACCGAGTCGAACGACCAATCCTCCAGGTCTCACGTCGTGTTTCGAATGGTAACTCGTTTTTTGTTTTGAGTGTCGATCTGTGGACAGCCTCGTCAGAAAGGGAGCGTCTCGACGCTGCTACACAGTGGCACAGAGCTTTGAACTGACTCACTTACTCACGCGTGCTGTCTGGCTTGTGCTTGCTTGAAGGTGATCGAGAGTCAAGCGAAACGGAGCAGTCGAGACCGCGGCGAAGTGGCGCCAGTGCGTTCGGCGACACTCAATATTATCGATCTCGCCGGCTCCGAGAGCGTCCGGCTAGCTAACACTACAGGACAGGCTTTAGAGGAAGGCAAGTTCATCAACCGCAGCTTGCTCACGCTGGGACACATTATCTGGAAGCTCAGTCGCGACCGACACAGGAAAGGACCAGGAGGAGTTCGGAATCCGAGCACGCCGCATTTGCCGTATCGCAATTCCAAACTCACGCGAATTTTACAGCCATCGCTTGGTGGTCAGGCTCAGATTGCAATTGTCTGCACAGCTTCACCATCAGTCGAGTGTTTAGCTGAGACCCACAACACGTTGAAGTTTGCAAGTCGAGCGCGACGGGTACGCAATCGTGTGGTTGTAAACGAAGGTTTGGGCGAGTCGGCGCTGCTGAAGAAGTACCGGGCTCGTATTCACGAGTTAGAAGGGCAACTGGAGCATCTCCAGTTACGTCGAAGACCCAGAGGACCAGCACAGATGAGTACGTCAACCAAGTCAACGCTCGACGAGCGGCAGATGGAACTCAAGTTCGCCATCAACAACATCAATAGGGTGATTTTGAACTCGTCGCAAGCTCAGGAGCGGCCTGATGATGAGGAGCTCGCGTCAATCGACGAAGATACCTTTCCTCCTATGGCCACACCCCCGCAACCGTGGGAAGCGCACCCGCCACCTCCAGTTCAGACGACACGACGTGATGAATCCGCTGTCGTAACTCAACCCCAGCGAAAGCCAACACCGAGACAACTTGCAGCACGACAACAGGCTGAGATGGAGCCTCAGGCACCTCAAACCCAGTCCAGAGCAGCAACACGGCCGCTGCTGCGTCGTGAACCGGTGCACAGCACCAGTAGCGTCAGTATCGCCCAACCAGAACCTGTAGAAGAGGAGGAAGGCAAGGACGATGACCATGCGCGCCCACGCCTCGTCCACTCTGGAAGCTCCGCCAACACGTCTAACAAGACGTTAATCGGCAGCGGCGGAAGTGCAAGTACGAAAACGCTCCCGCTGTCGGCATCGTCGTCTCGACACCTAACGGACGTCGATGACGACCTCGCAGAGACCAAAGAAGAGGATGACGGAGACGAAGAAGACGAACCTGAGCACGAGGAAGATGCGCACGATACTCCGACCAACCCCCAAGGGCTACAGCAAGAAGCCCCCGTTGCTCCGACACCACCAGCTCCACCTCTAGCGTCATCGAGTAGTGCTCGGCCATCGCTCACTTCAATGCTCAAGAACAAGTATCTGGACGAATTGGCGAAAATGGATCAGCGTATCGGCAGGTGGCAGCGCACAGAGGAGGGTGAACTGTACAAGCAGAAGGAGCTACTGCGGGAGTTCGTGCGCGGGCTTGAGATCGCCCAGGCTGAACAAGAAACGCGGATGAGCAAAATTCGCGAGCTGGAGGTGGAGAACCGTCGACTGCGAGTGGCAGTGACTTCCCGCGAGGACGAGCTATCGCAGCTGAAGGCCGAGACCGCTACACAAACCCGCGACCCCGAGTCCTCTTAGACGGATGTGCTGTAGTTTTGACTGGTATATTTTTCGTGGCCTTGAAGAGGACACATGAAACCAAGGAATATTAGAGGTGGCCGATCAAGGAACTACTACTAGCAAACGGGATATAGATTGTATAAGGATGGCAAGGTGTATCCAATAGACGTCATCGACAAGTACACGAGCTCAACCTGAAGCCGCTACATTTTCTACCAAAGGTACAATCTTCTTGGGACTAAATCATCGTAGCACGTCCAGATAATTGACGACTTCCTTCATCTCCACCCTCGCACTCGACTCATATCTGCACATTTGCTGCACAAAGTTGTACGCTTTTTCACTGCACTTGGGAGGTTGCTGTGGAATGCATCGGTGGTTCACATGGTACTTGACAACCATATCATCCAACATTCCCCAAGGAAACTCCCCACTGACTGCTTCGAGGATACACATCCCAAACGAGTACACATCCGAAGCAAACGATGCCTTTTCACCACGGAGCACTTCAGGAGCTTTCCATCGGATCGCACCAACATTGTGGCTCAAATTTCCCTGTAACTCGGACTCAGGCTCTTCAACCTCGTCTTGTGAGCTTACCTCCAGTGTACTAAGACCAAAGTCCGTTAACTTTGCTCGACCATCGCTTCCAATGAGGATGTTGTTGCACTTTAAATCTCCGTGCACGATGCTTTTAGCATGTAGATAGCGCAGTCCTAATGCTGCCTCGTACAATTTACTCCACACTTCGTCCGGATGAGAACGCAAGTATCTGTCGAGTTGGCCTCCTCCCGCGAACTCGCAGACGAAGAACGGTTCTCCAATGTGGCAAGCACCGAACAATTGCACCACGCTGGGATGATACAACTTGTACCAGATCTCCACTTCGTTTAAAAACGCAGCTTGGATGTGCTGGGGCATACTCTCCGAAGCTGAGGTCGAGGCTTCCGATTCGTACGTGTAGCTTGAAAGTGAAGCCACTGTTTTTTTCTTGTTCGGCAGCATCAGCTTCTTAACGATCACTTGCGCGCTCTTCCACTTTCCGTGATGCACTGAGCCGAAAGCTCCGCTACTGAACTCGTTGAAGCTGTCAAAGTCGACTTCATAAGCTGGAATAAACCAGTTGACGTTCTTCGACGTTGCCAGGCATGAAATCACAGCCTTTGCGCTTTCAACGTCACTTGGGCTCCTCAATGCAAAATAGCTGGTAGGATGCTTGGTCAGCTCGAATCGCAAGTAAGTTAGAGCATCTTCACGATCGCTTTCGTCTTCCACATCTTCCAGCAGTGAAACGACATCTTTTGCCTTCTGCATGACAGTATCCCTTTGTTCATCTCGTCGATGCTCCCACATAACTCTCCAGTCATGAATAGTACCCGTGCGACCCAAACCTGCGCTGTCCATCAACAAGTCAATATCGCCATGTACAGAAAATACGTTGTCAGCTTCTTGCCGAATTGCAGCGAATCGAGCCGCAACTACAAAACCTAGTGCTCGTGTGCTTTCCAAACAACTCACGAAGAAGCTTAAAATACTGGTGTAGTGTTGTACAAGGTGGCGAGATGGGGAACCAGCTCGAGCTTTAAGCTGATCAAATACGTCCTCCAAGCGTTCGTACACATCTCGATTCAGGTCATTCATTGTGATGAATTCGCTAGTCATCCGATCGATCGCGATGAGTGTTTGTGTTACCGTTGGGGTCGGTAGTACATTTGCCGAAATCATGGGTACGTCGCCAAGACTTGTCCAGCAGAGAGGGATCTCGTATTCCTCCAGCTCGAAAGAAAATCTTTGCGGATTTTCATATTTGTACGTAAAACCTTCGAGTTCTCTCACTACATCTGACGCAGACAAGCGGTCATGTGGCTTAAAGCAACACATTCGTCGTATGAGTTGCCATTGGCGCGGAGTCATTTCATCAGGTTTATTGGGAAGATGTCCCGACATAATAGACTTGTCGCGGGCGCCACCAAAGAGATTCCACAAATCACCCGTGATCTTGAACGCTTGAGCTATGGTTAATCCGAAAGAGAACACATCCGATGCAAAAGTAGATGGAGATCCAGATAGCACCTCGGGTGAAGTCCAAGACGGGTTCTGACGAAAATGTTCTTCGTCCTGATCACCACCAAGGTTCTTCAGCTTTGCGAATCCGTTCGCTGCGATTGCAATGCTAGCACAGCTGATGTCGCCGTGGACAACATCTCGGTCATGTAAGTATGCTAACCCCATTGCGACTTCGTACAGTTTGTCCCAGATGCGAGCTCGATTAGTCTCGTCTTCCAAATATTCAAAAAGGGACCCGTGAATTGGTCGCTCGTAGACGAAAAAAGGGTCATCAACATCGTCTCCGTAGCAGATACCGTAGAGTTTGACGACATGTGGATGGCTCAACTTCGACCATTGATAAAGTTCTTCAACAATGTTTTTGGATTGCCAACGCTTTTTCACTTTCACTTCGATTGGTGACTCGAGCCACGTTCCACTGGCACTATCTTGGAGTAATGGGGATACAAAATGGATATCCCTACGGTCGAGACGATACTCTGTGTAGTCATCCAGAGTATTTGCCGAGATATCCACCGATTCCGGGTCTTTATCTGGGGTGCGGTTGGAGATCATGTCAAGCAAAACGTGTGCCACCTCGGTATGGCCTCGTTCTATAGCAAGAACTAACGCAGTTTTACCAGAAATGGTCTCGCAACCTAACGCAGCACGGTTTTCGATCAACACACGAACGGCGTTAAGACGTCCGGCTGCTGCGGCACAATGTAATGGTGTCCACCCACGCAGATCACAACAGTTTGTGTCTGCAGTATAAAGCAGAACATCAATAACAGCCATGTGGCCACCAACTGCCGCATGGTGGAGTGCTGTTCGACCAGCTAAGTCAACGTCGTCGGTGGTTCCCTCGGCGCTCAGCAGACAGCTCAGTACACGGGAATGACCAAGGCGAGATGCCTCAATGATCGGCGTGATTCCAAGGTTATCAGCTTGGTCGACAGCAAGTCCTCTCTCCAGCAAGAATTCCGCAGTTTCTACACTGTCTCCAGCAGCAGCTTCATGAAGGGCAGTTCTTCCGTTTTCATTCACGTAGGAGATATCAACTCCAAATTCTTCGGTCACGTTCTCAATGAAGTCAGAATAACCCACGTTCGAGGCAGCAAATAGAGCGTTCTCCAAGTCGGCCATTCTCGGGGTTACTTCGGAATAACAGTGTTTGAGGAAAAATTCGATGATCTCGAAATGCTGCGCAACAACAGCATAATGCAGAGCGGTATGTCCCCACTTGTCAATGTCAGACGCTTTGAGTCCACACTGAATGAGAATCTTGACAACGTCGAGATCCTCTCTCAAAGCGCCTGCCGCGACGTGCAAAGCGCTTTGTCCACTACTACTTCGGACATCGATTGAGGCTCCTTTCTGCAGAGCCCACTCGACAACACGAAGTCGTCCATATTGAGCTGCCTTCAGTAGCGCTGTAAAGCCGTCTCCATCTGCATTATCCACTTGGAGTCCGTTATCCACGAGCCATTCCACTACGACAAGATTTCCTTGTGTTGCTGCTTGGTGTAGCACAGTTTGACCTCGGTCGTTTCTCGCGGTTAAGTGGACACCGTGAGCCCGAAGCCATTCTAACATTTGAATGTTCCCACCCCAAACTGCCTTCGAGAGTGCCGAGTTGCCGCCCAAATCACGTTCGTTTAGCAGATCAGCCGCTCTAGTGTCCACCGCCGCACAAAGCATCTCAACCACTTGAACATTTCCATTTCCAGCAGCTTGGCACAACTCTGCTACCACTTGACCTCGATTCATACGTGCAATCACACGCTTTACCAGTTCCAGAGACTTACCACTCGCCCTATCTAGAGAACAACCCACCGAAGTGTCGACGAACGATTCGATTAGCCGCACAATAGGCTTCTCCGCTGCTACACGAGGGTAGTTCCGGCATACAACGCCGACAACTACCAGCAGTGGCAGCATTTTTGTTGTTGCGATTCTTCACTTGGAGGAGTTTTTGGTTGTGCCTCTTTTCCAGACGCAACGGGATTCTTGCTTGGAGATGATCCAAAAGCTATAGCGAGCACGCTAGATACATTGCTGGACTCTTCTTCATCGTAAAGATGAATCCAACATCCTTCTCGTAAAAGAAATTAGCATAAATGACATCGAGCGCAGTTACGAGATGCCTTTCTGCAGATAAACTTCAAGGTGGAACTTCACGGTGCAATGGTTTTGTCGTTCTCAGCCAACTCCGTTGCCGACTACATCATCCGGTGTGTCAAAGTAAATGGTCGAGTGGTATGGGTGCGAGAGCTCTTATCTAAAGTCTGCTTGATTAAGACAAACATACAAATGATGCACATTTCACAGCATTCGTTTCAGGTTTGATGTCAGCCTTGAACATGTAAATGATGATGCTAACTGTCGAGATAACAAAGAGAAAACATCCACTTCAGTACTACCAAGAAATACCCCGCATGCAAGAAGGCCAAGCACACAGTTGCCTTCTTCCCCTTGGTCACGGTGGCCAAGGGCTACGGCAGTGTGGTTCCCTGGATCTTGTTGTTTTCAATCTGCACCCGAGTTGATGAATAAAGTGCTTCTGTTACCCTTTTGCCACAAATCCTGTTCCCTGCCTCCTATTGAAGGATTGAGCGCAGTGCAAGATAGAATTCATCCAAACACAAGTGTAGAAGATGATCCACTCCAGCTCTGCACGAATTTTGTAGGAAAAACATACCTCAGGGGAATCGTCTTGCGTGTTACCCACTGGGTGCGAATGAGGTTACCAGCACCATGATACCGTATCCGAATCGGATACGTGCATTCAAAATCTAACTTGCGCCATGGGTGGAGTGGTCAGCTTCCCGATGGCTGCAACGAATCTTAGCCAGTTAGACATGAGATGGAACTACAACTGCACAGGGTACATTCTCCGCTCGTTCATATCTGCATTTGCACTTTCGGTAAAAACAATACGTGCAAGTTGGAAGCAAGACGATACCATACGCTCCACCTACACGCTTAATCATTGCGATAGCATACCTCGACTTTCGTAGCATTGAGCCAATTCTCGACATCCCTTCGGCCAAAGACATTTTGAGAACCGATTCCTTCGCTCAGGTGCATCTGGATCGTTCAAAGATCTGCACTCCGTTCTCCAGCAGGAAAAACTTGTGCTTTTAAGGAGCTGGAGTCCCCAAACAACGAATCGTGTAATCTACAACTGGAACCACGCTGCCTCGCTCTGAGCTATGACTCTCAAGTTGCATGTTTCGATATGGTGCTTCGATGCTATGAAGAGCCACAAATTCGCGCTTGAAATGATGATGGCTAAACAGGACTTGGTAAATTTACTGAATGAAGTTGAAATTTGACATATCAGGCTCATGTATTGGGCGCTTGTCATATTTGCCAGCCATTTTTCGCGTGTGAGTATGCTGGTCATGGCCAACTGAGCCAGTACTTTGTGGAGTCATCCAGGGGCGGTACACAAGATAAGTTGCGTGAAGCCGCACTGGGGTTGCGATGCCTGCATATGAAGCGAATAGTGAACGGCGATTTAAAAATCCTTGTTGACCACGACGGACGTGCTAAACTGACCGATTTTGGGTTAAGCACAATGGAACCCACCACCAATTTAAACATATTGTGGACACTGTTCGATGGAAGGCTCCTAAAGTGCTACGTGGAAAAAAAACAACGTTCGCATTCGGCATCTACTCCTTTGGGATGTGCATTCTCGAATCAGTGTGGGGTTAATGTAGGATATGGTGGTCAGTTATGTATGGAATTGCAGTGAATCATTTTATGATCTCGTAAGAAGTCTGTAAAGATTTGCCCCAAATGACAGGAGTATATCAAAAGTCTCATGGAAATTCTATGATAGAATTGATGGGAAATACTGCAGATTCAGTCCCTACTTGAGAAAGCAAAAGTGCACTTCAAACTCAACAGACATTCGATCACTAATGCAACTGAAATGAAGTGTACTTTAACTACAAGCAAAAAGTTTAGCAAGGATTTTCTGCGGGTCATATTTCTGACGCGAAGTGCGTTTCCACGGGGCCACACAAACACCTGCCGCTCATTCAATTTTGGGAATCGCACCCTCAGCTGCAGCCACTCAACGCTGATTATCTCAATCCTAGATCGCACATCACAAACTCATACAATCCAGGAACGCGTACTAGAAGTACTTGAACTCGTCTATTAGACTGCGTTAGCCTGTTGCGCGGCAGAGGTAAGATAGAGTGGCTCCATGTAGCCACAGTCGCCTCGATCTCCTTCGCCACCGAATCCATCACTGCTAGTAAAGCCGTACGCGCAACGACACACTCCGGTGGGGTGGTTGCAGATACCACGATTCGAACAAACCACTTCTTCCTTCGTGCCTTGTACAGACCCGCCGACACCATCAACCTTGATAGTCAACGTGAGGGCTCCATCGAGGATCCAGCGCAATGGCGGTAAATCACCAAAATTAGTCAGGTACTCAATGCGTATCGTGTTGGATCCTGCAGCGTTGCACGCAGGCGAACCAGTGACCAAGTTGGTATCTGTGCTGTAGGCAACGGATATTCTACCTATTGTCGTCAAGGCCTCCAATGCAGCTGCTAGCGAAGCAGCAGGCACATTAAACGGGAGTTGGGACGTCGCTGCGTCTCGAAATTTGAGAGTGAAGAAGCCTGAATTTCCTGTGCACACGAGCATCTGCACCTCGTTCTGCTGTCGCAGCGTCATAGGGTCGTCTCCCGTCGGGCACGAGTGCTGTGAACAATCGTGACCCTCCCAGCCAGAACTGCACAGACAGCCCTGCATCATGTCGTAGTCCCACGTCTCCTTTTTGTTAGGAACGGCACCATAGCTCCAGCCCATTATTTCCCCATTGAGTGCTGCTCTCTTTGCCAACTGCTCCATCGTGTAGCACGTTCCGTGACCGCTGCAATCGTTCGGGCACAACACTGCAAAAATCAAACGACAAGATCAATGATTAGCTCACTACAAAGCTTAGAGAGGCACGCTACAGCTAGAACGAAGGCAATTCTATGCATACTTACATCGGTTGCACGCTGCACCGGTGAAACCAGGCAGGCAGATGCAGTCCCCTTTCGTTCGGTCACATTCTCCAGCATTTGAGCACTCCACCAAAGCGTGTGCAGTGTCTGCAGTATCTGTCGGTCGATCAAACCAGGATCGGCCTTTAGGGCAAACGCGTTCGATGCAGTCACCGCCAGTAAAGCCTTCGTTGCAAATACAATCATACGTAGGCGGTCCACGGCACGTGCCTTGGCCACTACAAGCAATTTCTCCAGGGCAAGCGGTGACGGTACCACTAACGAATCCACAGTCACCGCGTTGCCCGATGCCTCCGTTGCCATCACTAGAAAAATAGTTGGAGTAGCATGTGCAAACGCCAGTGGTGCGGTCGCACATGCCACGCCTTGAACATGGTAGATTTTCCTTGGTGCCCTGTGTGACCGTCGCAAAAGTAAGCGTGGGCTTTACGGAAGGTGTCGAGTGCGCGAGCCCCGTAGGGTTACCATAGATGTCCGGCAAGCTGCCCAGAAGTTAACAAGCGTGTGAGTTTCGTACTCTTGTGGGGAAAAAATGACAGGAAACACGTACTCTCCAAAATCCTGCGTGAACTCGATGCTGATGTCGTTTCCGATCGTTGTGCAAGCTGTGAGCGTGATGCCGCCGAAGGTCACGGTAGCTGCCGTCACGGAAGGTAGAGCCATGAACTTAGTTCTCAAGGTCTTGGCAGTGTCGTCAGCAAAAATTGGATCGGTTGTGTATCCAGCGAACGTGAGCGTAAAGCTACCAGACTAACAGCATTCGTTAAAGAAATCGACACAGCTCTAATGAGCCAAACCAACCAGCGCACTCACGGTAGCCTTGCAGGTAATCCGCTGTTTTTCATTCCTCTGGATGCCGTTCGGGTCTAGCAGAGTGCCAGTAAGCGGGTCGTCGCCTACAGGACAGATTCCTGTTTGTACGTAGCCAAGTCAGTATCAACGCAACCGAGACGCAAGGATTCTCAGGCAAACGGGTTCGTACTCTCCATGCAGTTTGAGCCAGTGTAGCCTCGATCGCAAACGCAACCATGAATCTTGCGGGCGTCCCAGTTGTTTTCATATGGGTAGATGCTTCCGCGACCAGGATCCTTCATTAACGCGTACTTGGCCATAGATTTGCAGCTCCCGTGGCCGTTGCACGTGCAGGTCACTGTGAATATTGTCACAAGGACGACAATTGAATTGGATCCAGGTTATACCATAGCAGACATCAACCTTTAGGCAGAAGTTGAATGAACGCACTTCGTTCGCAGGCTGCGCCTGTAAACCCTGAGTCACATGTGCAGGTTCCCGTGTCAAGTTCGCATACTCCTCGGTTCGAACACGGTGCTAAATTGTGCCCATTATCCGTTCCAATGGCCCCATCAGCCCAAGCACTGCCCAACGGGCAGTTAGCTGCTCGGTCAAATTGTGGAGACCAGCCCAACAAGTGTTAGAAACTAATGAGGTTTGAGCACTACGTGAAAGAGAACATTGCGCACCTATTGAGCAGTCTGGACCGGACCAACCCTTCGGACACGAGCACAGACCCTGAGCCAAACAAAGACCACGACTGGAGCAGTAGTTTGGGCATGTAAAGCCTTCTGTGGGTCGTATCAGGCTCAACCACAGCAGCCAAGATGCTGTGACCAGGGAGACGCGAGAAAGCCTCATGGAGCGACGAGTGAATAACACGAATCTTACTACACCACACTGGATCGGGCCCGCGTAACTCCTGAGCAGGCGAGCGTCGGCGGTCGCCTCCGTAAATTTAGTTGAAATGCAGGACAGGACACTGCGTTATTCGAGCTCCTACGAGCTAGCCAGACCCATAACTTCCTTGACGTCCTTCATGGTAACGGCAGCAAGTTCTGAGGCTTGATCCGCACCCTTCGCCAGCACCTTGTCGATATACTCTTGATCTGACTCGTATTGCTTGATGCGCTCTCCAATGGGGCAAATCCTGTACGACAGCAAGAAAAAAGTTAGTACAGTACCAACAACCATTTCATCTCACCAGCTGCAGCTCAAACTTACTTGGCAATGACGGCATCAGCAACGCTGTCCTTAAAGGCACCCGTGCCGTAGTCCGCGTACTGCGCCTCAAGCTGTGTGACGCTCTGGTCGGTGACAGCACTGGCAATATCCAGCAAGTTCGAGACGCCTGGTCGCTCCTCGCGGTTGTAGTAAATGCCGTTCACAGCATCCGTGGTGGCTTTACGCAGCTTCTTGCGAATATCATCCGCCGTATCCGTAAGTTCAATGCGACTCAGCGCGGACTTGTCGCTCTTGCTCATTTTCTTAGTGGGGTCACGCAGACTCATAATGCGCGAGAGCGACTTACGCGGAGCTCCAGTCAGGGTCGTGACCTCCTCCTCCACCATCGGAAAAGGTCTGGGTAGCACCTCCTTCCCGCCTGGACGGTTGGACCCGAAGCGGTCGTTGAACGTCGTGGCAATCATCCTTGTGAGTTCCAGGTGCTGCTGCTGGTCTTCACCGACCGGTACGTGAGTCGCTCGGTACAGCAGAATATCCGCAGCCATGAGCACGGGGTAGGCCAGCAGTCCCAGTGAGCTCTCGTTCTTGGCGGACGCTGCCTTCTGCTTGAACTGCGTCATGCGCTGCAGCCAGCCGAGCGGCGTGATGCAGCTCAGCAGCCACGCAAGCTCGGCGTGGGCCGCCACGTCGGACTGGCGGAACAGGATATTGCGTGTCGG
>JAHWLE010001275.1:377-12586 GCA_024679135.1 Phytophthora foliorum
CGTCCGCGTCGCCTCGAGCCGGACACGCTCTCGTACCTAAAGGAGGTGACGGAGATGCTGACGCAGCCCGGCGAGGACTCGAGCGCCGACGACGTGGAGCTGCTGCTGTGGAACGTGCTGGAGGAGCTGGCGCCACGCGCAGCCAGCGCCGCTTCGGACCGCCACGCGGGCGAACTGCTGGAGGTTTTCCTGCCCAAGATGAGCGACGCGCAGCTGCGCTTCCTGCTGCACAAGATGGCGGGCTACATGAGCCATTTGTGGACCAACCGCTACTCGTCGCACGTGCTGCAGCACCTGCTGTCTCGAGCCAGTGCCGTGGTGGCCAAGGAGCAGGATGGAGAAGACCAGGAGGACAAGAAGGAGGAGGATGACGATGAGGACGACCGCATGAAGGAGGTGCCGTCCATGAGCGACGTGGTTGTCAACACTGTGAAGGAGGTGGAGAATGAGTGGATCACACTCATGAACGACGTCAGTGCCAGTCACGTGCTGCGCTCGGTGCTGGCTGTGCTGGCTGGCAAGCCGCTGGTGCCGGAGAAACGCGGCAAGAAGGCCAAGCATCGCGTTGTTACGTTCACGGAAGCGCGTCCTGGTAAGGACGGATCGGAGGTCACGTATGACGTACCCGACACGTTCGAGAAGCTGTTCAAGGAGCTGCTGGCTGTGCTTATCCACAGCCCGACGCACGAGCTGCAGAACCTTCTGTACGACCAGAACTCGGGCCCGCTGATTGCTTCCGCGCTCAAACTGGCACCGTCGAAAAGCCGGCGTAAGCTTGCGGAGCAGATTCTTCAGTGGAATGACGAGGATGCGTGTGAACGCGGCTTCTTCGACTTGGCAGCCGACGCGGTGACCAGCCACTTGCTGGAGGCTCTGTTCGAGAGTGCCAGCGACAAGTTTTTCACGAAGGTGTTTGAACGTTGTGTGCGTGGCAAGATGTTGCAACTCGCAGAGCACAACATCGCGAATTATGTGGTTCAGCATGTCGTTAAGCTTGTTCGTACGGAGGCGCTGGCACTAGAAGTGCTTGACGAGCTTGAGGCCTCGCTATGGACGTTGCTGACTATGGGCCGGCCTGGTGTCATTTGGCGCGTGGTGGAGATGTGCGTGAAGTTTAAGATCCACCAGCAAAAAGTCTTTGAGGCGCTTGTGAACGCAGTAACAAAGCAGGAGAGCAAGAAGCCCGAGACTGTTCGTAAGAACTTCGTGGCCTCGCTTCTTAGCGTGCAGTTGTCAACCTCCGCTACGTCTGCCAAGATCCAGCTGAACGTCATGGGTGCTAAAATTATTGAACAGATGCAGCAGTTCGAGGCTGGCGAGTACCTGACTCCGTTGTACAAGGGCATCCTCTCGTTCAACTCAGCACAGCTCATGGCTCTTGCCAAGGACTCAACCGGAAGTCGCTGCGTGGTGGAGCCCATTTGGGAATCCAAGGAGCCTAGCACCGCATGGGTGCGCCAAGAGCTGTACGAGCGCTTTGTGGGCAAGTTTGGTACGCTGGCCATGGATCGTCTTGGCGCTTTCTCGGTCATGAAGTGCTACGAGGACCTGCCGTTGGATAAGAAGGAGGCGGTTGTCCATGAATTGCTTGCTGTTGAGACGCAGCTCAGTGGAAGTCACTTTTCACAGCTCGTGATGAACACATGCCACCTGTTCGAGTACAAACAGAGTCGCGATAAGTGGGAGGCACTCTACACGAAGCAGCAGAAGATCGCCGACATGTTCAAGGATGTCGTGGAAGGCGACGAGGCAGACGAGAGCACAAATACGCAGAAGAAGCACAAGAAGGACAAAAAGGAAAATAAGTCCAAGAAGCGCAAAGCAGCCCAACTTACGGAGGAGCAGGCTGAACAGCGCAAGGAGGAGGTTGCTAACAGTGCTGATGTTGCAATGATTATGGATGCGCTGCGGAATGGCGCCGCGGGCAAGGACAAAATGAGCAAGAAAAGCAAGAAGAGCAAGAAACATCGGCACGACGAGGAGAACTAGGTTAGTTATTGCTGAGACGCATTTGTGAATCGGATATACTTTCAAACAATAGAGATGGCTGCATACAAGTGAACATTCCTTTCCTGTTTTTGCTTCAAAAAGCGTTAGCTTCCTAACCAAAATGTGTAAACTCAGCACCACAAACGTATTTAAGACCTTTTGCGTGCTAAAGCTCTTGCCCCCTGATATCCCGCTTACACCTTGCGATAGCCTAGACGAAACCTACCATATTCCCGCCACGGAGCAGCAAGCATGTCCCTCGGTGCACCGGCTGCATGGTATCGCCGGGCGCTGGCCTTCTCAACCGATTTGCGCTTGGCACGCAGAGTCATTTCTCCAACGTACGGAATCTCCGCTGTGGTGAATGAAGTCGGGCCCGTTGTTGCCAAAATATCACCGTCGACAGAGAGTCGACCATTGCGGTGGCACTCAATGCATGTGCGCACATGGTAGGATGGTGTGGCCTCCTCTAAAGACCAGTTGAAGAACTCAAGGAATATAACGAGATGCCCCGGCTCCTCGACGCGCATTTCACCGACATAGTCTCCACAAGCGCCATCCCCGCACGAAGCGACCCCATTAGGGGACGTACGAAAGACGCGATCCTTTCCGTCCAGCACCACACGCATGCAGTCCAGGCGCCCAGCCATACCTTGCGACGACCGAACTCGAAACGAGCTTTCCCGTACGTCAATGGCAATCTCGACTCGCACAATCTGTGAAATGAGCTCGATCAGGGAAAACAGCGATACATCCGGTAGACTGGGGCCTGCTTTACTTTTGCGGCCTGCAGTTGGAGTCACCTCGTTAATATCCCACTGGGTATCTTGCATGTCCAAGATCCATTCACCATTCCAGTTGCCCTCGACAGCATTATGGGGAGGATAAGCCGTCGTGAAAGTAGCGTTCCTCTCCGGAATCGGGAGTGTCTGCGGCAAGTAGGTGGCGCCGATGTATGTGTCACGCATCTGCGCGACGAACAAATTCCACCCTGCGAAGCTTTGGCCACTCAAGATTTCCCGCACAAGAGGCCGCCGGCCATGGAAATATTCGTGTGAGTAGACTGCTGCAATGACTTCTTCGGCTACGTTGGACAAGTTGCTCAGCGAGGTAGCTGAAAGAACTTCAGCATTTAGGCGCTCCTCTAGCTCACGCACAAACTGAAGGAAGCATGCACGCATGGCTGTCTTGTCCAAGACGAATGCAGCGTTTTGACGGAAAAACGAGCGAGCCCATAGACGAGTTTCACCCGAGAACAACCATAGCACAGCTTGCGAAGCCACCCGCAAAAGCGTCTCGAGTTCGAACGGAATCATAGCTCCTCCGCCAGTAGCAGCTCGAAATTGGTCTTCAGCTCGAGCATGTTGGAGCAGCAATCGTGAAAAACAATTCCTTCTGTTTGTTTGCTTTGAGCTCATTGACAGCGGATCGATCAGTTTCTGCTCAGCCAAGTGAGCAAGCTCATCAACAAATGGTGCGTAGATTCCCAACGGTGCCCAGCGGATAAACGCGTGGAGCAATGCCAAATTCTTCGACAACGCCACAGCTGACGCATTCGAGTGTTCCCAGAAGAGCTTATCGTCAAGGGGGTGAACTATTCCTTCCTCGCTGGAGCGAGAAGCCCGACGTCTTCGTTTCGCGTCTTCATACACCTCTATACTTCGCGACGAAGGCTTTGACTTCCACCCCACAATACCACGTGCACGAGCAATTGGCATGACACTAGCACTGTGCGTCGGCTGATGCACCTCACGCCGGTGTGTCGGATTAGACCCATTGGCAGACCTAGGGGATCCACCTCCAGGTGTCAGTATGCTCGGATGTTGTGCAGCTCGGACTTGCTGCGGTAGCTGCGCGTTAGCCATTTGATGGGCGTGTGCTTGTGCAGCTTGCAGCTGATCCAGCGGTGCTCGACGGTACGAAATGACTGTAAACTCCGGAGATGTCACCACATGCAGCACTCGATACAAGTGGGTAAAAACTTCCCGACTGGAAATCGTGGTGAAGTTGTCGTCCATGTCCACCGCAACCTGTTCCACCACATACGCCTTGAGCGTGTGCTTCATGAGTCTCTGCGCCTTGTTGGCGCCGCTCTCCCAGTCGTAGTACCACCTCGCGAACGCTTTGCTGTTCAAATGGAAGACCAGCGGCCGCTCCTCGTCCGGTGCAGTGTCCGGTATCCGAATGGCTGCCACCATCCCAGATGGACGATCCAGGACCCCGGCGATCCATTGTCCGTCCAAGTTGGACTCCGTCTGCATGGCCTGCTGGATTTTGTCCACCTCGACGCACTCCCCCTCCCGGAGACCCACGTCGCTCACGGCTTCGAAGCGAGCGAACACAGACAAAACTTCGCTCGGCGGTGGCTCTCTTCCCGCGGGACGTTCCGCTAGTCGAATCCTCACGCTCAACGAGGATCCGCAATAGCTGCGGTCAATGTGCTCCGGGCAGCAGTGCGGGAAGCAGCGCAGGATCTTCAGGCCCTTGGTCCGGTTGCTCCTGCAAGTTGAAGTTGTCATCCGTAGCGAAAAAAAAAGTCGTTATATGGTTAGGGTCTGTTTTCTTTTGAAAAAAATTAATTAAAAAATAAATGGAAGCGAGTTGGACACCCCCTCGCGATTACAGAGGACGCACCGCTTGTACTCGGACGCGAAGAGCTGCTCGTGGTCGCACTCGAGGCGGAAGAAGCTGCCGGTAGCCACCTGCAGCGGCAGCGACGGCGACAACATGTTGTCCGGGTGTCCGGCTCCTGTGGTCTCTCGGCGTCTCTCTGGCACTGGAGAGGGCGGAGGGTCCCTTGAGGTTGTCGCTTCCGTGACAAGTTGCGCAAAAAGGGGGCGATTTATTTTTGACGTGGACGTCCAAAGCTTTTGGACCAAATGAGACAGTTCAGAAAAGAGACGCCGCCCTAGCACCTTAGGCATGTAGCGGAAGCTAGGCGAGCTAAGCTCTCGCAGTGCGGATACGAGCAGCCACGTAGCGGAAGCAAAGCAGCCTGCCTCCTTCGCGTCAGTGTGTCTCGCTGAGTGTGAGTGAGCGCTTCTGTTTTTGTCCACGACCTTGTGGACAGATTTGTAATTATGCGAGAGGTCACTAAAAAAAAGGACCCTCTAGATGCCATTGCTGCGAAAATGCTGAGACACATCGCCTGCGTGATTGGTCAGTGGACATGATTTTTTCGGTGCTCGTGTGAGCTATCCAACCTTACTACATACTTCGAAGTATTCGGGACGACGAAGTCGCGAACGGAGAGCCACAATGCGTTAAACCGAAAATAGACGTGTCGGTGTCAACACCATGAGGGCGGGTTATCGTCTATTTGTGGAGGATCTTGCTGCAGAAGTATCGGATGAGACGCGCAATGATACTGGAGTAATGTATCAGGGCGGAGTGCTTCGCAAGGACGACCGCACAGACGTAAGATGTTGTCGCGTCGATTTAGCTGCCACAATGCCCAGTGTCCTCACGCACTCGAACAGTGCAGATATTCTCCTGGTCTGGCGCCGTTGTCGTCGAGGCATGGGAGCTTGTTAAAAACAATCTGTGCACGCCGTCATTTCACGGTGACGTACACTACTACCGGAAATGGATATCGCTAGGTCTTCAGCGTGCAATATCGTTGTGAGGATGTCGAGGAAAGGTTCACCGTACACGGAAATTTGAAGTCAAGTGAACAAATGCTGTTATCCAGCACGTGTCTGGCAAAGGAGAAATGACGTGGCAGCTATACGTAAATGCAGCAATCTATCCCAATGCTTAAACTTGATGACGCAAACCACGGATGAAATCGATCGACGGAACACCTAACTCAGTCAAGACCCATCGTGCTGAAGATTTGACCTGAAGGTTGGCAAAAGGACACGCTGGTGTGCTTACACAGAATCGATTTGGGTTTCACCACAGGTGGCGACGAATGGTAATGCGCTGGTATTGAAGGACCCATTCAAGCTGCTAATATCGTGCTTTCCAACAACCCGCAGACCGGGCAATGGAGCTGGTGATAAAGAAATACGGTCGATTATGGACTTGAACAACGCTGTAGGTGAAGATAAACAATCGAGTTTTCGAGCATTTTGCCGCGATAAATTGATCGAGACTGAGGTGGCCTTTCAACTCACACGCGATTGGTTTTACTTCTACTGCTGTGGCTAGAAATGGTTGTACATGGTTAGACGGTTGTTCTTCGGCTGAAGGTTTGGATTCTAACTTCAACTTTAAACGAAGGCAACAAATCCGCTGCTATAATACGTACATGTATCGCGGCCCGCGGGCAAATCAGAAGGGACGTGGACTATGACACTTCCAAGTGCTACGTACGATGCAGGGTTTTTATGACACATCCATCAAGATCGGCTGTGTCCTCTTCCATTCCATCACCTGGAAATGCTTGCGCTTAAATTTTAATGCAGATAATCATTTCGTATGTACATATACCCACGATACGATTCTTTTTGATGAAAGGTGCATTTGTGCAGACAGCCTATTTGGGCTTGCGCAGCCAATGACTGGCTTAATAACGATCGGGAATTGACGTTCATGGCATTTCTCGGGGCTTAACCATCAAGGAAAGTGCCGAACAGGCGGTGAAAATCTGCTAGAACTTCTAGCCAAGTGTATTGATTGATGCGTGCTAGTTGCACCGGCAGTTGTGAGTGGGACCACTGAGAAATAACGCAAGTAGCTCATGCATATAGAACACAACGACGCATGCAGATGCGAAGCACAATTGTGCACAATGAAATTGGTATGAGTTGATTACTGTGATCAAGGCGAATAGTCAGTGGTCCACGCTCGAGAGTACAGCTCTGACGATGAACGTGCAGTGGTCTGCGGATATCAATCTAGCTTTCGCCAGAACAAGCGGAGAAAACTCATCGGTACGATCCGGAGGCAACAGTTGCAGCAGAGTGCCAGCTACTGTGGCAACAAAATACTTTGGGAGGTCTCCAACTCTTGATTTTGCGTTTGACAACGCGCCCCTTCTCCAGAAATCTTCCACGACGACTTCCCCAATTGAACTAACTCGTCGTTCTCCGCTGGCCCAGGCACCACCCTATCACCAACGTACATTTCGTTGCATGACACATGAATTCGATAAGCGAAGAGATCTTTCATGAGGCCACTAGCCCTATGTAAACAAGTACATACAGCAAACGCACCAGCAAAGATCTCTTCATGGCCATCGCGCGGGGATGTAATCGTATAAATTCACAGCAACGCTAGCTTCGTCATATGGGCCTGCCCAGTAACACGAAGTATTTGATTTAATAAGCTCAGTCAGACCAAACAATAATACGTTAATAAGCTCAGTCAGACCGACGGAGAAACACCTTTTTTCCAGTCTGGGATTTTTGGCCAATTCTGGGTGGACGAGTCCCATAAAATGGGGAATTCGTAAATACTGACGCCCAGACCTGCATAAAAGGACCGAAGACGAGCGGATCAATGTCCCCGCCGCCCCCGCCGTCCCTGGAGGTGGGGAGCGCCTCCTTCTTTCATCACCACTGCAATCAGCAAAAGCAGCTCTTTCACTCGCAGTACAAGAGGTACGCCCACCGCCATTGCTAGACTAGTGTGGAAATGTTGTCATACGATAACGTTGAGAAACTCATGCACTTCCTGCAGGAGCAACCGCACTAAAGGCCTCAAGATCCTCCGGTACAACGAGATCCATACACTATTCACTTTGTAGTATATGCTGACACTTCATCGTCCCTTGGTAGCTGCTTCCCACACTGCTGCCCCGAGCACATCGACCGCGGTTACTGTGGCACGTCGCTGAGTGTGAGTGTGGAGCTGAAACCCCAGCAACCAGGCGCCAGACTAACAGATGAGCCACCCAGCCAGGCCTTAGCCGTTTTTGCGCGTTTTGAGGTCATGAGCGACGTCAGCATCCGACCCGGAGAGTACGTGAAGGCTGCTAAAATTGCTGCTGACACGCAGTCCGAGGCTCAGTTGGACGGGCAGTGGGTGGCTGGCACACTTGACCGACAGTCGGGACTTACCACTGGCACATACAGCAGACATTCAGACAAACTCGTATTCCATTTGAACAACAAGCCAGCCTCACTCTGGTGCTACGGTTGGGAAAGCGGTACTAACAAAGCCCAGAGGTCTATGAAGCATGTTCTCAAGGCCTACATCGTTGAGCGCTGTGCTGTCGATCGAGCTTCCACAAGCCAGTGGGCGAACACACAGATCTATCACGTGCTGCACGTCATAACTTCACCGAGGTTCACTCTCATATCCTACCGCCGCGCGCCACCTAAACCGTGCCCAGTTGCAACGAAATCTTCGCATGCAAGTTGGACAGCTCCAAAAGATGACGTTGCAGTGCCTGCCGGGTCTACTTATCACGGACCAGGTGCTACCAGCGATTTTCATAGTGTGTACACACACTCGCGTACGCCTGCTACCGGACGTGCACATTTGAACTCATCGATGGCTAAAAGCTCGGAGACTACGTACATCGAGAGATTTTCTTCGCGGAAGCTCCAGCAGACATCAGCACGCCGTGAACACTGTACCGCGACCAGCGAACTGTTTGAGGAAAGCATTGGGTGGGAGATCGTGGACTCGTCAACTTTGTCTATGTCAAGGAATTTAGCGCTGGTATACTCGTTCCTCTGTTGGGTGCCCCTGGGAGCGTATACTCCTTTTGTTGAGGAGCTGGTGCAGATATTTCATTTGAATCTACAGGAATCGTTTGCAGACAGATGGGGTAATGTTGGGGACCTCAATTGCTTTACAAGGCTACTGTTTGACCAAGTGGGTAACAACAATGGATCGACTGTATCATACAAGTTTCATCAAGACAAAGTTGAAAATGATAGTGACCGAATCCCAATTAAGTTAGGGGCTCTACTTCACGTGCTTACACAAGCAACGCTATGCATTTACTCGGCAGGAACACGAACATGGCTGCGCAACTTCTTTCGCCAATATGCCGGGTCGGTCCTAGACAAACACGCGCTACGTGAGTGCTTTGTGCTTTTCGTGCGAGAGCTACATGAACAAGTGAACTCTCTAGTATATGCGCGGACAGAGCTGCAGAGTTTGGATAATGTCGCCGAGGAAATTATCGCCGCCGTCTACTCCAACAAGTCTTTCCACGCGCATCGTCCGCATGTGCGTGCGATCCTGAATGGCGATCGCTTCGCAGGCTGGACAGCATTTGTGGCGCAGATGCGAGAAGTGTACATCAGTGTATCGGCATGCAAGAGGGCGCAGATAACGGCCCACGGTCCTGAATTACGTTTTGATCGGGCGCATTCTGCAGGAAACTCCATCGAGAAAGACTGGAACGGGGAATGGATTCTGGACGTGAATGAAACCTCGTGGAAGTTCAGCGAGCAAGCCGTAAAAAGTCGAGATGGTATTAGTGATACGAATGATGTTACTGGTGGCGGCGGGGTCTCCATACTCACCATATTTCAGATTATGTCGCAAATCGTGCGACTTGAAATCGCGCTAGACGTGCAAACGCGGACGCTGTACGTTCGTTCGACTCAGGGAGTGGCAGGTCCGTTAGATTGTATGTGCGTGGTGTTGGACGGCAAGGATCGCGTGTTCTCACAGTTTCCGAACGGAATGGCGTCAAGCATTGGTGCTGGTGCACACGGGGATTACGTGGGAGAGATAACAGTGGGACAACAGGAAAAACTAGTGGTTTACCTGCAAATCTTCGAGTGGTCTGTGCGAGGCGACGGTATATCGTACATCATGCGTACGTGCATCGAGTGTGAGGGTAGTCGTCTCCTGAGATTTAGCGGTGACGTGCTGGCAACAACTGCAACAGCTTCGTTCACAACAGAAGAGGCTTCAAACTTCAGAGAGATGCCACTGCGAGAAAAGCGCGTGGTCGTAACAACAACACATGCGAGGAAGTTGGAAGAGAACCACACTGACAGTAGGAATACTCTTGGCGGGACTGAACCGTGGGAAGAGGTTGGCAAATTTCATTTGAGCTATTTGAAACCCTGAACAGCCCTGTTCGTATCGGGTTCGATGATCCATTATTGCGTAGGTCCGAGTGAAAAGCGTGTAATTCGAAGACTGGTGACAGAGCTTCGTTGTTTGTGGTTCCAGCGGGCCCACTGTGCAGCCCAAAACTCTGTTTCAAAAGCTTGGAAGGAGGGAATCGTTTTTTTACACTCGGATGTATCCCTACCAAAACGTTTCTGAAGGGTGACAACCCGTCTGCCATGTGTAAATACATTTTATCTGAATCAGGAGGTTTTATTTCATCGGTAAAGTAAAGAGTGCAAGTTCGCTGCTTATTTGTGAGCTCTGTAGCATAATCCACTCAACAGAAAATCCTCCTTGGGTTCAGACTAATCTTCGGTCTGCTCTTCTCGTTTATCAAACGATACTGAATCTGTAATTGAATCAACCGTCCAAGGACGTCATCCCGGATTTGCGACACTGCCACTCAATGTACATTACACATTGTGTTGTCATGTCATGATATGATAGATGGGAAAGTGGTCTCCTCTCTCGGTCGATCTGTCCTTCTCAAAGGTCTACAATGTCTCTGCAAATGTGAAGTAAAAAGGTTTTAAATGAAGTGAACAGAAAGTGAACTCGCACCTCATGGCGACTCATAACTTAACCTAACGAACAATCATTTCTAACGTACGAACAACGCGTTATTCTCGAGGAAGCCCCGAGTCGGAATAGCTCACAGAGAGACTCAAGTTGTGGAATTCATCGATTGTTTAGATCCGGTTTTACTTTCATTCGCGTTGCTGCTCCTCAAAATACGTAACTGCGTGCGAAATACTCCACGCCATATACCCAATCCAATGTATAACCGGATTGCTCCACGATTTGCAAGATAAGAGACCGTGAGCGTCTGTGATGAGCTTACAGCATCCTGGCAGATACCGCTATGGACGTGTGCGAAACAATACCGCGCAAGTCCATCTCTTGATAAGCTGCTGCAGTGCCAAAAGCTTTGAAATGGAATACTTGCCCGACTTGTACTTGTACCTCCAACGATGAACGAGATCAATTTCACCACACGTAACCGTGCCAACTGCTTACCCGGGCGGCAAGCGTCCCGGGGGAGGTCGCAGTTCGAGCTGTTTGATTGGTTTAATTGATTAAATCGAAATGTTTAGTTAAAATAAACTAACCAATTAAATGAGAGAGAAAAGTTATGGTTGAATATGACAATCTATCCGACTTTACTTTGAGTTTGTATTGACCATAAAGGCCAATAGGAGCCAAGGTGGACAATTTAAACCAATCATTGTACATTAGAGACCGTATTTTGGCCAATAGCATGACACGTATAAGGCAAGTCCTGTAGGCCAGCCGTTCCGACGTATTCGATCGGAAACAGTCGTCAAATATGTGTATCGCCTCTCAAAAGGCAAGTCAAACGCATATCACTCGCATATTTGCCATCGATCCGACCTGCAGGATGGGTTTGGAGGAGCTAGCCCCTGGAAACACGAAGCGTGCCAAGGCAACTGCCGTGTCAGCATTCATGAGATTTTTGAAGTCTGAGGGTGTGACAGAGGAGTATGTACGTGTGTATTGAGCGTGACGAGAGTGGGAAGTGCTTTGTGTCCGTAATGGACAAGTTTGGTATGCATCTTGCATTCATAGAGGGTAAGAAAGGCAAGCCACTATCACGGAACACTTCGATGCAGTACTGTCGGCAAGCTAAACTTTGGGTTTTGGATCAGTTTCCACAGCACCGAGTAGCACTGGATGCACGGTTGCTCAAAATGGGGAAGACTCTAGACAATTTTAGTATGAAACGTGACGGTGGGGGATTCATTAGCAAGGCACCACCATGTACAAAGGCTGACTTGAAACGAATGCTGGCGTACTTGTATGTTCATGCAAGCTGCTCTAGTGACTACCAAGATGCTGCGCTGCTGTGTTTGCTGTGGCACCTGTTCGGGCGAGCTTCAGATCTCGCGCTCCTCCGCAAGCCCAATGTCTCCATCGACGCTGGAAACGTGCTCTTCGTGCGCTTCATTCGGATGAAGACATCCGAAGAGCAGGGCTTGTCGCTCTTCCTCGGAACTGACTTCACGGCGTGCCCAATGCTCGCGATAGCATTGACCCTGATGATGCAGACCGCTTCATCCCCCGACGTCATCGGCAACCTGCCGGAGCTGCCTGGCCAAGCCGCGATCTCGCTTTCCCCAAATGTCCCACTGCTCGAGATCCTCAATCATCCTACAGACACCACAGGTCTTGAT
>JAHWLE010001276.1:0-12580 GCA_024679135.1 Phytophthora foliorum
GCTTCGGCCAGCAGCAGCCGTTCCTGAACCAGACCGAGGACGAGAAGCAGGCTCGCGCCAGCATCCAGCAGTTCTGCGCCGACATCCAGGCCGGCAAGTACGCCGGCAACGCGAGCTACCCGGAGGCGGGCCCGCACTTCGAGCCCGAGGCCGTCGACGCCTTCCTCAATAACAGCAACACCATGTACGTGCAGTTCAGCAACCCGCGCCGACTCGCCAAGCAGTTGGAGCTGTACCAAAGAGTGCGCGGCACGGAGGGTGTCGCCGTGGATGTCGAGCACAAGTGGGAGACCCGCAGCGAGGAGAACAAGTACGCGACCAGCGGTGTCCCGCAGACCATGCTGACCATGGCGGCGTCCAACGTCATCCCCAAGAGCTTCATGCAGAAGGCGGCCACCTACTTGGGTCTGTGCAACCTCAACGTGGTGCGCGCGCACCTGGACGTGGTCAAGGACCCGGAGAGCAACAACGGGGACGGCCACGTCGCCATGATCCGTGTCCTGGTGCAGCCCAGCGAGGAGGCTCTGAAGGAGAACTTCGAGTTCGAGTGGTCCAAGATCTCTGGCAACCTCAAGTACATCAAGTGGGTGGACGACCGACCTGTGCACCTTACGCTGCAGCACCCGGACCTGGGCATCTCGCGTGCCGAGCTCATTTACGCCTACGGCAACATGCTGCACGGCGTCCTGGCAAAGAAGGACCCGTTCGCGTACTCGCTCACCCGCATCATGGAGACGCTGGAGCACGAGCAACACCTGCCCTTCGCCTCGCGTATCTCCGACTTCTTCCTGCGGAAGTTTGACCCTCAGCAGGAGACTCTGACCGATTCTGAGCAGGACGCCATCGTCGACGAGATCAAGGCGGACATCCGCCGCAACGTTGACCAAGAGGACGCCATCGTGCTTCTGAACAACATGGCCGACGCTGTGCGCGGCACGCTGCGCACCAACAAGTTCGTGCGCGAGCGGTACGCTCTGTCGCTCCGTATGGACCCCAAGGTCATGGGCTACGGCACGGTGGGCAAGGACACCCCGTTCGGTGTCTTCTTCATCTACGGCCGTCGTTTTAAGGGCTTCCACGTGCGCTTCCGCGACATTGCTCGCGGTGGTCTCCGTATGGTGTACCCCGGCTCGACGGACGCTCACGCGATGGAGAGTGCTCGTCAGTACAACGAGGCGTACAACTTGGCCTTCGCTCAGCAGCTCAAGAACAAGGACATCCCCGAGGGCGGTTCCAAGGCTGTGGTGCTTTGCGACCCCATTGTGGGACCGGTCGGTGACGTTGCCCCGCGCGACTTCATCCTGCGCAAGAGCGTCAAGGCCTTCTCGGACGCGCTTCTGGACCTGAACACCACGGATGAAGCCGTGAAGGAGAAGATCGTCGACTACTACGGCAAGGACGAGTTGATCTACCTCGGCCCTGATGAGAACATTATCCCGGACGACATCGTTTGGATGACCAACCGCGCTGGTTACCGTGGCTACCCGGTCCCGCGCGCCTTCATCAGCTCCAAGCCCGACGCTGGCTTCAACCACAAGGTGTACGGTGTCACCAGTGAGGGCGTTGCTGTCTTCGCTGACGTGGCCCTACGCTCGCAGAACATTGACCCCACCAAGCAGCCGTTCACTGTGAAGATCACGGGCGGAACTGATGGTGACGTTGCTGGCAACGTGATCAAGATCCTGCACCGCGAGTACGGTAGCAACCTGCGTGTCGTTGGCATTTGCGACGGCACGGGTGTGATCGAGGACCCTCAGGGCCTCGACATGCCGGAGCTGCTGCGTCTTGTCGACGAGGAGCTGCCGCTGTCGAGCTTCGACGACACGAAGGTGGCGTCCACCGGTATCAAGCACGACATCAGCACCCAGGAAGGCATCCGTGCGCGCAACACGTTGCACAACCGCGTGAAGAGCGACCTGTTCATCCCCGCTGGTGGTCGCCCCAACACCATCAACGAGAACAACTGGCGCGACTACCTTGACGCCGATGGAAAGCCGTCCTCGAGCCTGATTGTCGAGGGCGCTAACCTCTTCATCACCCCCGAGGCGCGTCAGCTGCTCTTCGACAACGGCGGCGTGGTGATCGTCAAGGACAGTTCGGCCAACAAGTGCGGTGTCGTGTGCTCGTCGTACGAGATTGTGGCCAGTATGCTGCTTGAGACGGACGAGTTCCTTGCTGTCAAGGACGAGCTGGTCATGGAGGTGGTGGACAAGCTCCGCTCTTTGGCTCGCGTAGAGGCTCAGCTGCTCTTCCGTGAGTACAAGAAGGACCCGTCGTCGGCCCTGCCGCCCGCCAGTGAGCGCATCAGTCGCGCAATCACCCGCGTGCACGACGCCGTTCTGGCTCACTTCGACGACGTGTGCGAGGAGGACCAGCAGATCCTGTTCACGTTGATCGAGGAGCACCTGCCGCCCAAGCTCCGCGAGCTGGCGATGGGCCGCGTGCACCAGAACGTGCCGCTCGCGTACCTGCGCTCTATCGTGGCCTCAAGTCTGGCCAGCAAGATCGTCTACCGTGAGGGGCTCCAGTTCACGGAGGCGCTGCCGGAGGGCAACCTGGGCAACATGGCCCTGCAGTACCTCAAGCAGGAGAAGAAGGTGCAGCGTCTTGTGCAGGACGTGCGCGCCTCGGAGCTGCCGAACAAGGACGACATCGCCGACCTTATTGCGCGTGGTGGCGTCCGCGCCGGCATGGACACGCCCAACTAAGAAAACAACCAGAAAATGAAATTATATCTTGATTCGTATTTTTTTTTTATTCCCGAGCAGGGTTGACAAATTTGGTAGTACTTTTCTCCATTTTTTTCAAATATGGTATATTTTCTTGACTCCCATACAAAAATCAAGTGAATACTTGAACCAACACGTAGCTTTTTATGCCACGTGGAATAAAAAACTACGGGTTGGTTCAGGTGGGTTTTGAGGTCTCCATTTGTCAATCACCCCCAAAGACACGCATCCTTTCGGTGGCGATGTGGCGCAAGGTCGGCCTCCTGGCGCTGCTGGCGCTGGCCATGGCTTACGTGCACGGTGCGCCCCCCTCTCCCCGCAATGCGCACCACTCTCGGGTTCTCTAACGTGCTGCGTGCGTCTCTTTTTCCTGTGTATCAACAGCCCAAGAAGCGGACGAGTTTGACGTCACTGAGGTGGCACTTGCCATTTGTATAGGAAGAAGAAGGCGATACTGACATCAAGACAATTGCTGGCTCTCTCTCTCTTACCAGCCCCAGGAGACGGCGGCCCCCGCACCGACGCACTCGATGCCCCCGCGGGACTTCGCCACGCTGGCCAAGCAGCTCATCCCCTTCCAGAACCGTGAGCAGCTTCATTAGTTTGTGCTTTTTAGAGTTTTTATGTAGTGTTTTTGATGTGTGATTGCAGCCGACTATTTTGCCGTCGAGGCCAGCAGCTGGGGCTTCGGTATCCTCTTCCTGGTGCTCTACTTCGTGGGCAAGGCGCAGAACCGCAAAATCGCTGACAAGTGGTACGAGCAGAGGAAAAGTTGCTGGTGATGGCCTCTTGGGTCTGACGCTTTGCTTTGTGGTGCAGGCTCGAGGAAGCGGAGCCGCTGCTGCGCTCGCAGTTCTCGTACACGGGATCGTCCGTGGAGAACGGCATGGGCCTCGTCGAGGAAAGCCGCAGCAACTTCAAGTACTTTTGCACCGGCCGCCGCTTCTTGACGCGCTTTGTCGCTGACCTGGAGGTAGTTTGCTGAGAAGTGGGGTGCGTGCTGGAAGAGCGCCGGTTACTGACGTGTCGTGGTTGATTGGGTGCAGCTCAAGTCTCGCCACGACCTCATCTCTCGCATTTACCGCCTCGTCGTCCCGACGGCGGACTACCTGGTACGGCAGCAAAGTTCACGTGGCGGATGCCACCTGTCGTCTCGATACTTACTTGCCTGCTGCTTAGACGATCGATGTTGGCCTCCATGGCGAGGAGGTGGACCCGTTCATCCTCGGAATCAGCAAGAAGCTGGGATTCACTGCGCTGTCCAAGGTTTTCCCTGAACTGGTTCGTGTCCTTGTTTTATGCCCTTTTGTGTCAGTTCATTCAGTAACTTTGCCTTGTCATATCAGATCGAGACGGCCAAGCAAGTATCGGTGAAGGGAGTGCCCGAGTCCATGTGGGTTGCCACGGACTGCACGGAGACCCCCAAACTGGCACTGACGCAATCCCTTCAGGCGGTAAGACTTGTGCCGAACACCTAGCTGTTTGTGTGACACTAAGTGAGTTCATTTTCTGTTTCAGTCGCTCAACGACCTAGAAGACTTCCTGGAGTATATCGTGATCACCGACATGAACAAGCAGTTGATTATGTGAGTACTTGCACTCGAATTAATCCTTGTATTTGTGAATACGGAGCTAAGGACTAACGCTCGATTGTTCTGCATTTGTCGTCACCTACAGCGGCATGCCGAAGACACAGAAGCACGTTCTGCGTATCCGCTTTAAACTCAAGACTGGCTCCAAGCACCTGGATGTGTCGAAGGCACTTATGCTCGTGTTTTCCCTGATTGATGCTGCTGGAGCTACCATTAAGCTGTCGCCGAACGTACGAATAGCTGCTTTCTTTGTTGTGTCCATGACGTGTCACTAACGAGCTTATCTACCGAGTTTAGGCTAAGCACAGCGCGATCAAGAGACGTTTGAAGATCAAACAGGCTGCCGAGGCTCTGGCTTCTGCCAAGGAGGATGTACGTGCACAATTTGCTATTAGTATGTGTGCTCTACTCCTGTTTGACCCGGTGCTGTATTTACATGTATAGGAGATTGCTCGTCGCCAGGCAGAGCTAAACGAGAAAAAGCACAAAAAGTACGAATCGCTATCGTACGAGGAGCAGCAAAAGATCGACGCTAAGAATGAGAAGCGGGCCACCCACAAGCGCTTCAACCGCAAGGCAAGTCGTTGCAGTGAATCTGTCGATTGATACAAGACTGACCACCTTTTGTTCGATGATACAGAAGTAAGGCGTGGGCTGGAAGCAGAAAATTCGACACATCGTGTACGGAAGAGGTAGTCGAAACCTTTCACATCGGTAATAGACGATTGCAGAAAAGTTTTGGCAAGAGTTCGTATCAGATTTTTAGGCTGAAGGACTTTGCGCGGCGAACAAGACATTTTTCATGTGCAAGCTGTTCTGCGCTGCGTAATGAAACGTGTTTGAATATCATTATATTTTGACTTCTGCTACAGATTTATGATGTCAACGGGACAAGCGTGACATAGTACCATACAGAGGCGCTGTTAACAGTAACACATATGTACAGTTTGCTGCTGTCGAAGCGTAGGTCACCGGTGTTGCAGGTCTTGTTTACATCAGGCGTAGCATTACTGCCTGCGATATTGAGCTGACTAGAGAACTTCACATCGTCCGAAGTGAAATGGACCGCTTTTCCTGATAGGTCTACTGTGTCAGCCGTGAGATCCACCTTTAAGTTAGAGAAGGTAACGGAGGTCGCGGAACTGAAGTCAACAGCACCACCCGAAAACGCCACATTTGTTCCGAAGAACTTCACATCGTTCGAAGTGAAAGCCACGTTCGAGCTTGCGAAGGTAACAGCGGTGGCGGATGTGAAGCCTATATTTTTCCCCGAAAACTTGACGTCATCACCCGAAATTGAAACTATAGGTGCCGGTACAAGCAACATCGGCGTTGACACGGTCAATGACGTGCCAGTGTGCATGATAGAAGCTTTGGGCGCCCCCAGCGTAAGTACGCCCTTTAAAGTAACATTGCCACTGCTTCCCGAGACTTGTAACATTGGTGTAGTGCCCGCCATAACAGCGAAGTCACTGTCCTGAACAGTAAGCCCTCCAGCAACATTAACTACGTGACTAGTTAGCGTCACTGTCTCCTTGGCGAGGAGGTCGATGTTCGTCGAAGAAGTTAGACTCATGTAGTCGACATCCTTCACCGTGAACGACTTTTTCGCCACAGAAAGAATTGCTGTGTTACTCGGACACTCGACACGGAATTCACCGTGGGTGGTACCGCTCGATCCTATACCCGGGGTCATAATGATAGATCCCCCAGCAGCGTTGGGCGTAGTATTTGGTCCTGCTGTCAGCTTAACCTCGCCGCCTTTGCCTCCCTCCAGCCCAGAACCCCCAACTGTAACCTCGAAGTTGCCGGAGGTTCCACCATAAGCCGTACCAGTAGAAAAAGTCACACTACCGCTATTGCCCGTGCCTGTGCTATCACCACTTCCAAACTTGAGCGTGCCGGTGTTAATTTTGGCGATACCAGACTGAACCATGACCGACGCACTGTCTCCAGCAGTGTTGGTACCACTCGTGATTTGAACAGCACCTCCAGTGGTTGCACTACCGGCTCCACCTGTAATGACTACATCACCTCCTTTTTTGCCACCTCCCCCCGTCACGGTCACAGCACCACCCGTACCTGCCGAATGAGAGCTCGCTCCTGCTTCTAAAATGATACCTCCACCCACTTCCACATTCCCGCTTCCCACAGATAGACTGATCTTACCAGCACTCCCACCAACAGCGGTCGAAGTCGAGAGTGAAATGGCTCCCGAATTTCCTCCAAGAGAGCCACCCGTAGAAAGTATAACGTCACCACTGATTTGTCCGGTACCAGAGTCAGCGGTTGTGATCTTAACATTACCACTCGATGCAACATCTCCCCTTCCGCTCCGGATACTCACATCTCCTCCACGAGTTCCAGTTGCAGTTGCAGCCCCTGCTGTGATTGATACACCGCCACCAAGCTTTCCCAAGCCACCATTGAGTTCCAACAAACCGCCAGTTCCCCCAGTGCTGGCGCCAGAAGTTATGGAGACCCCAGCGCCAGCACCTACACCGCCACTAGACCCTGAAGCGAGTGTAATCTTGCCTGATGATCCAGTAGTAGCATCTGACGTGTAAATGTTGACAGCCCCAGAGTTTCCTCCTCCTGCTGGCGCACCTGACGACACTGTGACAGATCCACTTGTCGTCACTGAAGATTCGCTAGCAATAAGCACATTACCACTTCCGCCACTTGTACTGCCTCCACTCAATATTTCAATATTACCCCCAACTGTCTCGGTGCCGACACCACCGCGTATGCTGACAGCCCCGCCTGTCTTAGTGCCCAAGCCACCAAGTATGGTCAACTTCCCGCCTACCCCGTCCTCTTTAGTACTGCCCCCGCTGACGAGCTTCAATTCACCACCGACTGCAGCCTTTCCACTGCCTACTCGGACAAGAATATTTCCTGCGTTTCCACCTACCGAGTCCCCCGATAGAATCTGAACCGCACCTGATGATCCAGTATTAGCAACGCCGTTGGTTCTCCCGGATGACAAAGTCACCTTGCCAGTGCCGGCAACTCCCGATTCCGACGACAATATACCAACACTTCCAGTAGTAACAGAAGTACTTGCACCGCTAGAAATTTGAACACTGCCACCGACATCAGACCCACCCGCACCACCAGTAAGCTTGACGTTGCCACCAACGATGCGTCCATCACCCCCAACAACAGTCACCGCACCGCCTGAACCAGCCGCATCTAATGTTGTGCCTCCGAATATACTCATTGCACCTCCGTCGGACTGGTCACCAGCCCCAACGCTCAGAATTACTGTGCCTCCACTTCCACCAGAAGCAGCAGCCGTGCCAATAGTCAGTCGACCAGAACTACCATGTTTAGTAGTACCGGATAATAACGAGACGGAGCCGCTCGATTGCCCTGTGCCTTCTACACTGCCACTATTGATGACGACGTCACCACTCGCGGTACCAGAGTCACTCCCGCCACTTGAGATCATAACATTCCCGCCTTTTGTTTTGGTGCCGATACCACCAACAAGCTCAACATTCCCTCCAACTATTGTCCCAGTACCCCCTTTAAGTAGTGTTCGACCACCGATGCCTTCAGCGTGGGTGCTACTGCTTCCAGCGCGCAGTGCAATCTCGCCCCCTGTTGCGACATCACCAGACCCAACTGATAAAGTCACAGACCCTGCTGCTCCGCCAACAGCATTGCTCGTTTCGACAAGCACCGAGCCGGAATCACCAGCGGTTGTCGTGCCCGTACGTAGCTCAATCGATCCGCTTTTGGAAGACGTGGTGGGATCTGCACTTCTGATCAAGACATTTCCGCTGGGCAGTGCCGTACCTGCCCCACTCACGAGCTCGATACGACCACCAGCCGTCGCGGTTCCGTCTCCGCCACGCAACAGGATATCACCACCAGTTTTTCCGGTGCCGCCGGTTAGCTTTACCTTCCCGCCAGTGCTTGCATCGACAATCGAGCCACCAGCACTAATTTCAACGTTTCCGCCAGTTATATCATCACCGGACCCAACTGAAAGAATGATCGACCCACCTGGGCCCCCAACGGCGGTGGAAGTCGCCATTTTCACGTTGCCCGAGGCTCCGTCTTTGGAAATTCCGGAAGAAATCGTAACGGAACCACTCATTTTTGCTGTCGGAGAGTCACCACTCGCAATAACCACGTCACCACTGAGAGCACCACTACCTGATCCACTGGTTAACATGATGCTCCCTCCTTTTGCAGAAGTTCCAGAACCGGCGACAACGGCAACGTTGCCACCTGTGGTCTTCCCGCTTCCACCATTAATCATAATGGCACCCCCTATACTACCATCTGCTGTGTTCACTCCACCCTGCAAACGCAACACTCCAGCATCACCGCTGTCTGTGGAGCCAACGGAGAGTGTGATTGATCCACCGTTTCCTCCAGTGGCACTGGATGTCGCAATGGTCAAGTCGCCCGACTTTCCAGCACTTGCTTTCCCTGATGATAATGTCAGCGAACCACTTGCTTTGGACGATCCACTCGTCAAACGCACGCTCCCACCGACCAATCCATTCCCAACACCTCCTGTAACATCGACGCCCCCACCTGATAGCTTGCCATACCCGCCAGTAACTGAAATTGAGCCGCCAACACCTGCGTTGTTATTAGAGCTTCCACTCGTTAACTCGATCGAGCCTGAATCAACAATTTCACCCCCGCCGGCACTCAAATAAATTGAACCTGCCTTGCCACAGGTAGCGTCAGTAGTTTGCAGCCAAATATCGCCGCTGTTGCCGCCATTCGTAGCCCCAGTGTACAAGGCGATGGTTCCGCTTGATTGATTGGATCCAGCAAGTGAAGTTGAAATGAATACGTTACCACTCGAGGCGTGTTCGCCAGCACCGCTTGAAACACGTACTGTTCCGCCAACGCCCTTGTCAGTCGATCCACCAGTGACTGCTATTTCACCACCAGAGAATGGCCCCGATCCTCCTTCTATAACAACTCTTCCGCCAGTGCCACCACTATCCGTGCTTGGATCGTTTTCGCCATTGTCACCTGTATTTGTGCTCGGACCGGCGCTCAATGTTAAAGTTCCACCAGTGACGGTATCGGCAGCACCTAAGCTGACAGTTACTGCACCAGAAACTCCACCTTTAGTATCGGACGTGCGAAGAAAGATACTTCCTGTATCTCCACCAACTGAGCTCCCAGTTGAAATCGTGATCGAGCCGCTTGCCATCGCTGATTTCGTATTCGCACTTGTAATGGAAACAGAACCAGTAGACCCACTACTACTAGCGCCGCTGGAAATGTCTACTCCGCCACCAGTTTCTGAGCCGCCACTTCCTGCGGTGAGTGTCAATCCACCTCCTGCGCCATCTCCTGGGCCCCCACCAAGAAGTAAGTTGCCCCCTTTACCGCCACCAACCGCGATTTTACCAGCCACAATATTAACGTCTCCTGCTTTAGTGCCTTCGGACACGCCAACCTCAAATAAAATTGAGCCAGCATTTCCATCGTGAGCACTTCCAGTTTCAAAGGAAATGTCTCCGGAACTGCCGCCATCGGTCGCACCAGTCACAAAACCTAATGGACCACTGTCACGATAAATGGCAGCATCAGCACTTGCGACTAGCACATAACCACTCGACGCTCCGCTTCCGGACCCACTTTGCAGCCTGACATTTCCTCCGATATTTGCCTTTCCTGTTCCCGCAGAAACCTCGACGTGACCACCCACCCTTGTTCCTGCGCCACCCTGAACGAGTACACGACCCCCCATCCCGTCATCATTCGTGCTGTTTCCACCGAAAAGATTAATTTCTCCGCTCTCAGCGGATTTTCCGGTGCCTGAAGAGATGATAACGCTTCCGCTCAGTCCTTTTGCAGCATCTGCGGTCGAAATGAACACTCCACCTGAAGTATCGCCACTGGAGACACCAGATGCCAAAGTCAATGATCCACTAATTTTGCTTGTTCCAGCCGCCCCTGTCGCTATGACAATATCCCCACTGTTTGCCACAGATCCACTTCCGCTTGTGATTTGCACGTTTCCCCCTGCAGCATCATCAGCGGAGCCACCTGTAATTGCTACGTTGCCGCCCGACATCTTGCCATAACCTCCTTGAAAGTTGAGGACGCCTCCAACCCCATTATCTGGTGTAGAATCTCCCGCACGAAGTTTAATATCGCCTCCATCTATCCCATCGCCGGTTCCGGAGCTTAGACTGATCTGGCCTCCGTTGCCTCCGGTGGCACTAGAAGTCTTTAATGTGATATCTCCAGAACTCCCTTTGTTCGCAATACCAGTCGAAAGTGTCAGCGAGCCACTATCAGCCAGTCCAGAGACTGGAGTAGATACAACAACGTTTCCACTCATTTTTGCCAAGCTACCGCCGCTGGCAATATCGATAGATCCACCTGACGTTTGAATAGAGTACCCTCCAGTGATCTTGACATTCCCACCGCCCTGATTAGCACTGCCTCCTTTCATAACAATATCACCACCTGGTCCTGTCAAATCGTTTGCTCCAGCTGTTGCCAGTATTGACCCGCTTGCGTTATCGGTGCCGCTAGCACCAACATTCAGATTGATGGATCCACTTTTTCCAGCAAACGACGAACCACTAAGGATGCTGATGTCACCAGTTTGGACATTTTTTGATGCTCCACTGGACACCGTAACGGATCCACTAGCGAAGTTGTCCGCCGCGTTGGCCACCGCGACAGTAACAGAACCGGTAACCCCTGCAGAGCTACTTCCACTCGTTATTGCAATCTTTCCACCGAGCTTGCCAATACTTGAACCACCGGTCACGGATATATCCCCACCAATACCTGTCTCAAGAGTGTTCTGACCACCTGTAATCGTCACAGAACCACTTTTCGCAGACTTTGAACTACCAGCAGCGATATCAATTGATCCAGAATCGCCGCCCATCGACATGCCTGTCATCAAAGCGATCTGCCCGCTCCCCAATGCACCGCCAGTTGACAGAGAAATGCGCCCGCTCTTCGTCGAAGCACCCGAATCCAAGCTCGAGATCAGCACATCTCCGCTCGTCACGCCGGGGCCACCCCCGCTCGCAACAGACACGGTGCCGCCCACAACCGAGTCCGTCCCAGAGCCTCCGACGAGTTCGACGTTGCCGCCCGTCTTGCCAGACCCGCCTGAAACAAGCACCTTACCCCCCACGCCCGATGACGCGGTCGATTTGCCAGCCGAAAGCGTGATGCCGCCGCTGGTGCTCTTGCCGCCGGACCCCACGACCAAACTGATGTCGCCGCCTTGACCCGTGGAAGACGCACCAGACGTCGACACAAACACTCCACCCGAGGAACCTCCAGCAGCGACACCACTCGACAGCGTCAGGCTGCCGCTCGTCTGGCCGGGACCGGAATCCGCAGTCGACACCACCACGTCGCCACTCGTGGCAGCGCTCCCCCCGCCACTAGAGATGCGGACACTGCCACCCGTCGACTTGTCGCCCGCGCCGCCCTCCAACGTCAAGTCTCCGCCCACAGCATTGCCAGTACCGCCGCGCACCTTCACCACACCGCCTGTGCCGGTGTTGGTCACGACGTTCGTGGTCGCGTCCGTCGTCGTGGCACTGCTTGTCCCGCCGTTCACACTCACGGACCCGCCTGTCTTCGAGTCGCCAGAACCCACGCTCAGCGAGATCGAACCACCCGCGCCCCCAGTCGACCCGCCTGTCTTCGAGTCGCCAGAACCCACGCTCAGCGAGATCGAACCACCCGCGCCCCCAGTCGAAGTCCCCGTCGAAATGGACACCGACCCGGAGTTGCCGCCGCTCGCAGTGCCTGACGACACCCGTACAGCGCCGCTAGTGCTGGTCTGCGAAACCGCACTCGACATCACCACTTCCCCGCTCGCCGCGGTATTGCCTGTCCCGCTCGAAATTAATACTTTACCGCCAACTGCCGTTGTGCCACTACCAGAGCCCGCGGAGAGCTCCACGTTACCGCCAGTACCGGCACCAGTGCTGGCGCTAGCGCCGCCCTGCATGAGGACACGACCGCCAACTCCCTGCTGCGTCGTGCTCTCGCCGCCGCCAATTTCCACATTGCCTCCCACGGCCGCGTCTCCCGATCCCACACGCACTATGATGGATCCACTCGCGCCACCGCTCGCTTTCGACGTTTGCACCGACACGCTGCCAGAGTTACCGCCCGACGACGCACCACTCGACAACGTCACAGACCCGCTCACCTTACTCGCACCGGACTTCGCGCTGCCCACATATACCGAGCCGCTCGTCGCACTCGAGCCGGAACCGCTCGTGACTA
>JAHWLE010001277.1:0-12578 GCA_024679135.1 Phytophthora foliorum
AGCGCGCTCTTCACGCCGCGGCTGCCGAGCCACACGCGCCGCAGCGAGCGCAACATGCCACTCATCTGGTCTACGTTGAAGTCGTGGGAAGGGAGATAGTAGATACCACTCAGTAACTTTGGCGAATGTGGGTAAATTTTGTGAGCGGTGTCTGTAATGCTAGTGTAAAGGAAGAGTGGGATCCAAAACGAAGGGATGCGCTGATACAAACTGCGAACAGTACATGTTGCCATTTTGCTGCGAGCGAAGCTTGCATTCTGCGCGAGCAGGAGTGTCGCCGTCGAGACCAAAATGCAAGCCAACCGAAGCAATACGGAGCAAGATCGATGGATAAATGAGACTGTATTCCCAAACCTTTGGTGCGTCGACGACGTCCGGTTTCGCACATGCTTTTCTCGTTTAGACGAATCCGGTGCGGATGGAAAGCCATAATAGATGTGCCACCGCACCGAACCCAGCCATATTCATCGGATCCATTGACCTACAGTATGACATCCAGCTTGACTGCAACCGGTTGGCTTGCGAAACACGAAATGAAGCCGTGGCAGCCACAAGCACAAGTATACGTCAGAATAGTTTACTAAAACCTCTATTTTAGCTGCTTAGCTGCCTTTTACACTGTAAAGACCTGGATTGCAAAGCACAACATGTATTGTGCATTAGACGTAGTATTCATAATAAGCTTACCTGTACATCGCAGCCGTGATAGCTCTTGCGGCGTTTACATGTATTATTAATAATACTGTACGAGTGGTGCCGTGACAAACGGTGTTGCTGCGGGGTGGGGCGCACCATTCGCTGAGCGCACATGTTCAGGCATTTTTCGCTGCAAAGCTCATTTTCGTGCATGACTGTCAATCGGTGCACATAGCAGGGGGGGGTTTCAACATGCCCGGGAGGTATTCGGTTCAAGTACAGTCCAGCGGAACCTGTCAATGATGCGCTGGTGGCTTGGGTCTCCGCTATAGAGATAGTAGCAGATCAGTGTTCGACCTGCCAGAATTCGTTCGCACCGCCATGGACTCCGTTCAGCTGCTCCGCTTCCTCCGCACGGCGTGTCCCCTGGGGGCCTCGCTTAGCGTCCTCGTGACGCTCGTGAGCTGCGTCATCATCGTCAAGGTGAACCACATTTGGGTCAGCGGACTCACGTGGCCGTTCCTCTCGGACATGGGGCGAGGTGCGTCGCTTGCGTCTCGGTGGCCGACTGGTTCTCTCTGATCTGACGTTGTTGCTCGTGCTGCAGACTACCCTGCCTACTATGTGTTCGCCACGGGCCTCACGCTGGTCGCTGTGCTGCTCGTGTTCACGTGGACGTTCAACTGGCGCTACCACATGTCGGCGCTGCCCCAGGAAGCCACGCCATACCGTGTCATTTCGACCATCACCTTCATCGCCGGTGTGCTGGCGAACCCGGGTCTTCCCATTCTCGTAAGTGACGATTCGTGGCGACCACCGAAGAGCTGCGTTCACTGACCTTACATTATGACAGGCCTTCTTTGACACGTCGAAGCACTCCGAACTCCACGCTGCCGGCGCCGAGTGTTTTTTCTACTTTGAGGCCATCGCAGTTCTCCTGAACGTACGTGATTTTCAAACAGTGCAAAATGCATGATGGCAGACAGCACTCTAACTTTTGAATTTTTGTCTTTGGACAGACTATCGTGAGCTACAAGCTGTACAAATGCCTGACGGGCTTGCAGACGGACCTGGAAAACGCTTGCTCGACTGTGGGCGCCAAGCTTCAAAGGCGAAAAAAGACGCTGATGATCCAGGTGATCTTCTTCTCGCTGTTTTTCGTGGCGTTCCTCATCTACATGCCGATCGGAACGTCAGTGGCGCCGCAAGCGCAGCGTCTCTCCATTGACGACTGCATCGACAAGGGTCTTGGTGAAACGTACTGCGAGGTGACGATGCGTCTTAACTCGACGTCCACCACTCTTTACGACGACGAGAAGACGTTCGGCACGAGCCAAATGCGTGCTGCCGCTCAGCTTTGCTGCATCTTGACGCTCGTAGGATACTCCACTTCGTTCACCACGAACGACTACGACGATGAGGAGGGCCAGAACTTTACCCCGGAGGCCAAAATTGCCGTGCTACAGTAATTCGGCACCGACTCATACAGCACTGATAGGTTTATCTGGAACTGGAGGCAGCATTGCGTGCAGTTATTTGGTGAATAATAGGAAATGGTAAGCTAGAGCATTTGTTCGACTTGTCAAGGTGCCTTGCTTGCATGCGTGGATAGTAGTTTTGCACCTGCCGACGAAGCTATCTCTTATTATATTACTACATGTACTTCGAAGTAATACCCTAGTCGAAAATAGTACTAATATTGTGAATAACTCGCAACTATAGTTCTATATACGTAATATCGCCAATCCTACGCTCATATAATGGTAATATTCAGATAGTAGTATATAACATGTATTAGTTTAATACGTCTTACAGTACTATCATTTTCTGCGCACAATTCCGTATTACTAAATATTATTATTTTTAAATCAATCCCTAAACTTGTCACTGGGATACTGTAGCTAGCATCAGATGCGATTCAAGCACCTGCGATCTGTGCAGGTAGAGCTGTTAGTACCGTGCCGAATCGTGACGTGGCACAGCGTCAAAGCGGGCTTTCGGTCACCGACTGCCTCACCGACAATCGTACTGCACCAAGAGTCTGAACGCCACGACCAAATTGTACGATAACCGTACGCGCACCAATTGTTTCAGTGATGCAGGGCACTCATGGCCTTAACACTCTGTCTTCGTACACCAGGCAGTGCATTCGCTACGAGTCAACTGAATGCAGCGGCACAACTTGCTTGCATCTCTCACTCCTAGGCTATACTCGCCACGAACGACTGTGCCGAGTCGGCACTGCCGACTATGCCGACCCAGATACCTCGCTGGAGGTTCACCATTCTGTTCAAGAAAATCTAATAGGATGACGATTGCCCTGTAGGTGGCAATGAAGGCGATCGATCTATAATACCAAGCATGTCGCAGTCAACGAAGTCGACGAAATTCACCTATTGAAGTTGTATGTGGCGGAACATGCACTTACCCGCCGTCGGAAAAATCGTTGGCCGATTTGTTCGTTCAAAAGACCCGCTCGACCACTATCATCGGCCAACGACAGAGGATCATTGGCGATGCCGACGGCGGTTTCTGGGGGGAAGGGATGCAGAACATTGTGGGCGATCGAGGACCATATTCCTTTGCACCAAAGCACGCATCTCGTACCCTTTCCGACGGCGGCTACCAGAAGTGGCGAACTACAGACCGATTGATATCAGCTCGAGTCGTCGCGAGTCGTAGCCCAGGCGTTTGGTACCTTACCAGTGTTCGACAAACTTTGGCGGTTGTCTTGTTTGTCATTCTCCATTTCTCGTTCGTCCACACACTCGAGCACCCATCGCAACCTTCACCTCGGCAACGATCACGATGTCCAAGCGCTCCCTGGCCCCATCGAAGCTCCCCGTGACAATCCTCACGGGTTTCCTTGGTAGTGGCAAGACAACGTTGCTGAACCACCTACTGACGGAAAACCATGGCAAAAAGTTTGCCATTATCGAGAACGAGTTTGGCGAAGTGGGCGTGGACGACCAGCTCATTCGGCTAGTCACCAGCCCAAATGACATCAGCGGAGGCGACTCCAGAAGCCGCAAGTTCAATATGGGCGAGGAGGTGCTGACCATGAACAACGGCTGCATCTGCTGCTCTGTCAGAGGCGACCTCGTTCGGCTAATCGCGCAGATCCTCAAGCGTAATGGAGACCGCAACCAGTTGGACGGGATCATCATCGAGACCACCGGCATGGCGGATCCTGGGCCTGTTGTGCAAACGTTCTTCGCCGAGCCGCTGGTTGCGGCGACGTGCGAGCTGGACGGGATCATTACTGTCGTCGACGCGAAGCATATCCTGCAGCACTTGCGTCCGGGTGCCGGGGTTGAACATGAGTGTCAGGAGCAGATCGCTTTCGCTGACCGTGTTCTTCTCAACAAGACGGATCTGGTCAGCTCGGCCGATCTCCAAGAAGTCCGCACTCGTATTCGTGACATCAACGGTGCGGTCTCAATCACCGAGTGTCAGCATTGTCGGGTAGACCCAGCGCTGCTGCTCAACGTCCAGACGTTCGACCTGGACTCCATTTTGAAGAGGCAGCCTGACTTCCTCAAGACCGAGAAGGACAGCCACGAACACGAGGACAAGAATGAGGGTGGTGACCACGGGCACGAGCATGAACACAAGCATGATAGCGCGCATCACGGTGGGCATCGGCACAAGCACTCGTTGGTGTCGTCGGTGGGACTGAGTCTCCCCGACCCGATTCTGGTGGCGCTGCTCGAGGAGTGGATCGACGACCTCCTAGAGACGGAAGGAGACGACCTGCTGCGCTATAAGGGCGTGGTGAATGTTGCCGGTATCGACCGAAAGTACGTTTTCCAGGGCGTGCACACGCTCTTCAATGGACGGTTCGCCGACAACTGGGCCCCAGGCGAGACTCGAGAGACGCGGTTCGTTTTCATCGGCAAAAACCTCGACCGCACAGCACTCACTGAAGGGTTCCTGTCCTGCAGAGCTACTACAGACCTGCGGTTCCGAGTGGGGGACAGGGTCATGGCCAATACGGGCGACGAAGGCTTCCAGCCAGGGACGATCGTGCAGCTCTGGGACCAGGGCAACCCGTACGCGATCGAGCTCGACAGCGGACGCAATATCTGGGCCCCAGTTGATGAGATCGGGCTCGTACGAGCGCTGGAGACGAAGCAGGAAGCGAAGACCACGCACCCTCTCGCAATGGTTCACATACTCGCGTAGGAGCTTATCGGTGATACATGTATAGTTGGGGAGAATTTTCATGGTACACATTTTCAATCATAGATTTCATGCAGACAAAAGCGGTCGGCAAGAAGGGTTTTTCGCAAAAGGGGAGTTCCAGAACCTTTGCGCATTTGGAACTATCTGTTGCAAAATGGGGAGCCTGGCGTTCAGGGTGAACGTACACAACCAACTTGGCGTTGCATTAGCAAACCCACCAATCTCAACCACTTTGAAATTGCAGTTTATCCTATTGCACGCACACGGCCTCTTCCAATATTGGTTAAGTATCGGTTTTGAATGGGGTAATTGCAAGCATCAACACACTGCTGCGTATTTGCGGAGAGCTTTGTTGGACATGCTTACAATGCCTTCGGCAATGCCGTCTTCTATCGGGTGAAGGACGACAAAGGAGACGCAGAAGCCGCTCGAGAGCTCACTGTTTTGCAGCAAAGAGTTTCCCCATTTGGCGAATAGCATACACGTACATGTCGTCTCAAATCTCGACTAAGTTCCTGCCCTTCATTTGCAATGCAGACGAAGCGATGCCGATCACATGCACTTTTGTCGATCGCTGTCCGTATGCATGCAGCGGTGTCGGAAGCTGTGCGGAAGTTGAAGCCTGCGCACGGTTGTGGCGGACAGCCCGCGCCATGCTCGTTGGAAACGAGCGGTTCCTGGCCAAAACGGCCGCCACGCAAACCTTCACTTCAACCTGGCAACGGCGGCAAGTCCATCGTGGCGTCGAGGAAACGGGTGAGACCGGCGGTTCCGACGACGAAAACGACAGGCTCCGGCCACGAAAACTTAAAATCATTTGCTCGTCCACAGGCTGGCAGCGAGCTCTGCGCGAAACTAACGCGTTGGTAATGACCGACACTGACAGCATGTCCATCTCTAAAAGGAAGATCGGCACTGCAATTGCAGGCAATACATCCATCGCACTTCTGCTTCGCTCACGACTGCAGTCTATTTACGACGCAGCGCAGTTGAAGTTGTTGCCCCATTGACAAGACCGCGTTCGTCGACTACTCCAAGAGGCTTTGCGCTTTTCAGGCCTTGTTTGCTGTGCTCGAGCAGCAGCTGTGTCGTCGACGATACACCGGTAAAGGCCGAATACGTCCAGAGGAGCTGGCGTGCGCCGCTGTGTCGCATCGAGCGAAACGAGGCGAAACCGGCGGGCGAAGCAAGGGAAGTCAGCGAGAAGATAAGAATCGCCACCTTCTTCATGTCCCCAGTGGTGGTGGACAGTGAATCCATGCCATGTATCTAATGAGCCTTTGCAGCAAGCAACAGACAGTCGCTTCGGATTTTCTTCTCTTTCTGCCGCCATATCTGTCGCAGCGTTTCTGTCCAAGTGCTGTGTCGTGGGTTTGCGACCCGCGGGTCGGTATAGTGAAGTCAAGTGAAATCCCAGGCCCGCGGAGCCCTTCCACGGGCTTCATACGCAATCTAACTGACCAGCGCCTATGGAGTTCGATCCAGCCGAGTGCCAGTCGAGCGTGAAAAGCCTCGCCGCTTTCTGGACCAAACAGGCCAATCGAGAATCCGCGAGACAGGCCCGCAGTCGACCCGACCCGACCCGAGCAGGTTCCCATCGAGACGTAACTCCAGTGCAAGTGCTGCTGGTCCCCCCCAAAGCCGCGCCTCCCAGCGAACCCGACGAAGAAGCCGCCCCCTTACGCCTCAGCACCGCAGACAGCATGGCCGGATACAACGAGGAGTGGGTCGACGTACAGAAGAACACGTTCACGCGAGTACGTAGTAGAGGAGGGATCCATAGAGACGTAAGATGCTAATTCCCTTTTGTTGCAGTGGGCCAACACGTACCTGTCGCGCAAGCGCATGACCATCGACGACCTGTACGAGGACCTGAAGGACGGCATCCGCCTCATCTCGCTGCTGCAGATCATCTGCCGCGAGAAAGTGTGCCGTGTACGTGCAGCAGGACGTTCCCCCCTTGGAGGCGAGCTCAGCTACTAACCCTTCCTTGTTGGTGTGTAGAAATTCAACAAGAAGCCGCGCATGCGCATCCAGAAGATGGAGAACCTCAACTTCGCCTTCGCCTTCATGCAGAAGAAGAACGTGAACGTGACCAACATCGGCTCGTCCGACATCCTGGACGGCAACAACAAGCTCGTGCTCGGCCTCATGTGGACGCTCATCAAGGCCTTCCAGGTGGCCGAGATCGACGTGGAGGGCGTCTCGGGAAAGGACGGCCTACTGCTCTGGGTGAACCGCTCGCTGGCCGACTACCCGACCGTCCAGGTCAAGAACTTCTCGAGCAGCTGGGCCGACGGCATGGCCTTCTGCGCGCTCATCCACCGCTACGCGCCCACGCTCATTGACTTTAACCAGCTCAACCCCAAGGACCCGCAGACGAACGTCAAGCTCGCGTTCGACATTGCGCGCGAAAAGTTCCGCATCCCGCAGCTGCTCGAGGTCGAGAACGTCGCTGGACAGCTCAAGCCCGACGAAAAGAGTATCACCACGTACGTGTCACTCCTCTTCAAGGAGTTCGCCTCGGGCGTGCAGAAGAAGAAGGCCGTGACGACGATCTCCAAGGCGCTGAACATCGTGCAGCGCCACCAGGAACTGGCAGCCGAGTTCAACCAGAACGCGTCAGGCCTGCTGGAGTGGCTGACGATTCAGACGCAGCGGTTCCAGACGCTCAGCCAGCCGCGTCATATCCCGGACATTAAGGAGGCGCTGGCTCGCCACCTGGACTACAAGAAGAACGAGAAACCCCCGCGCGAGGCGCAGTTCGTAGCTGTGGAAGGTTGCGCCGGACGCTGGATTGCAAGTTGCAAGAACAACGGACGCGCTGTGCCTAACCTGGACCCGCCTATTGAGAAGCTTCAGGCGCTGAAGGCCCAGCTGGACGAACTTGAGACGGCCTTTGAGCTCAAGCTGCGCCAGAACCTGGAGAGCTACCAGAAGACGGAGATCTTCTTGACCAAGGTGGTGAAGGACCTGGAGAAGGTTGAGGGCTGGGCCAAGGAGAAGGAGGCGCTGTCTCTCTTTGCCGAGGACCTGGCGGTCACGTCCACGGCCGACGCAGAGGAGAAGCTCGAGAGTGTTGCGTTCCTGCAGGACATTGAGCTCCCGCGCTACAAGCAGCTACTGGCTACGGTTGTGAGTGAGGCCGATGGACTGTCGGAGGAGCATTCGAACACCAAGGCTACGCTGGATCGTGTTGAGGCTATGGAGAGCTTCGTTGCCATGGTTGAAAACAAGGTTGAGGGCGTTAAGACGAGACTGGAGGAGTGTTTGCGCCTGCAGCAGAACGTGGACGCGGTGGCCAAGGACGCCAAGGCGTTGATGCGTAACCTGAAGTACGTTATTGAGGAGATGGACGAGGAAGTGGAGGCGGCCATCAAGCTTCAGGATGTGTCCAAGGCCGGTGTGGTTGCTGCCAAGCACAAGTTTGACACCGTGCTGGTCCCCAAGGTGCAGAACGCCGTCGTGAGCGAAAACGAAAAGCTGATCGAGAAGAAGCAAATCCTCGCTGACGCTGGTCGCGCTAGCGACGTGGCGCTGATCGAGAAGACCAACACTCGTGTGCAGAAGCTGCTGGACTCTCTGGCCGAGAAGCGTGGCTATTACGAGGAGGAGCTTGCGAACGTGGAGAAGCGCGATGAGGTCTGCCGCGAGTTTGCGACGCTGTCAGCTCGCATCAAGGAGCGTTGCGCTCAGAGCACGCAGTCAATCAATGTCGTAGAGGGCTCTCTGAAGGACCAGTTCAACTCGATGGTGAAACTCCGTTACCGACTCTTCCGAGCCAACACTGGCGTCGTGCTGGAGGAGGAGATTGAGGGAAAGCCTGAAGACCCTGAGATCACCGGTGTTGAGACGCCTGCCGCTGAGGCGGTCGTGAAGCCTGCTGTCGAGACTGAAACCGCTCCGGAGAGCGAAGAGGGTGACAAGTCGAAGGACGTGACTGCTGAAGTAGAGGCGAAGGCGCAAAAGGTCGAGGAGGCCAAGGCTCAGGCTATGGAGATTATGGCTCCTCTGACTGAGGACATGGAAAAGCTGGAGCGCATCAACGAGGAGTTGGAGCGGCTGCAGGTGCACACAAACCCGTTCACGACGGACACAATCCACGGACTGCGTGCGCAGTTTACTTCGCTAGAGATGGCCGTGCGCGACAAGGTCAAGTCACTAGAGAAGGAGCTGGCTCTGAGCGAAGTGGGCAGTCTGACCCCTCAGCAAGCGAAGGAGATTAAGGAGGTCTTCGACCACTTTGACCTTGACAACGACGGTGTTCTTGCTCGCGACGAGTTCATCATGGCGTGCAAGGGTCTTGGTCTGAGCCTAAGCGAAGACGACTGCCACGATTACTTCGACAAGATTGACGAGGACGACAACGACGAGATCAAGTTTGAGGAGTTCTCTACCTTCTGCACGGAGCAGCTCCAGAGCGGGTCCACGAGGGACGATGTGCACGAGGCCCTGGACATCCTCACTGGCGAGCAGTTGACGCTGGAGCAGATTGAGGAGCGGTTCGATGCATCGCAGGTCGAATTTATCAAGAAGAACGCCCCGGAGCTCCTGGAGGCCGACGGCAAGTCGGTGGACACGGAGAAGTTCGCGGACTTCATCTTCAGCGTGTAGGCGGCGATGGATTCAAGTGCCCAGCCCTACGTCGGATCAGGTGGTATGGTTCATTTCCCTGTTCCCCCCCGCATCGTGAGCTTTACTTTCAAGTCGCCTAATTTTTATGGCTCGAATTTTTTAGATGAAAACAATTTTACTACTATGATAAATCAAACGTGTAGGAGACGATGGCCGGCTGATTGTCGTCTTCTTCAACCGCTTTGACCTCTTTTGCGTCGTCTTTGTAGTGTCTGGAACGGCGGCTCTTCTTGTACTCGGTTCCGGTGGCTGGTTCCTTCGACTCTTTGGCTTCCGCGCGCTTGGCGTCGTCGATGGTGTACACGTGACCCCGACGCAGTCCAGTGAAGAAGGTGGTGACTCGCGGTGGATTGGTGCCTCGTGCCTTGCTCGTCTGGCAGCCCACCTCAGCAGGCAGATAGACCTGCGTATCGACTTCGCGACGGAAGCTACTGAGTGTTGTCTGCGCGCCAACGGTGCGGCAGTGTCGAAGATTGGCGATTTTGATGGCCTTCCGCCGGAGATTCCACTCGTTCCAGTCGTAGTTGTAGTCGATGCGCTTCTCGACGAAGTGGGTCGGCGTGGATGTACTGGCGTCCACTTTCTGCGATGGAGGAGGGGCCAACAACGGATGCACCCCTCGAGCTCCTTCAGCGCGGAAGCGGTGGCACATTTTGAGCAGCGAAGACAATGTGATGTTCGGGAACGACTCCTGCAGACGCAGCAGGTAAATCAGCGCTGGCTGACGAGCTGCGCAGTGCAATACTCCCTGCACGTAGCGACGCGGGTGGATCATGAACTCGCCAAGCGCACGCTCGTTAACGAAGACGTGGTAAGCGTTGCGGTACTGCACAACACCAAGTGACGGATCTCCTGGCAGCAGCAGCCCTCCACGTTCCACCACTGTCCACGGACAGAATCCCTGATACTCGAGTGGTAGCTGCATGAACTCTGGTGTCGATTCCACTGGCATTCGGATTGGAAAGCCCGAACCTTCTTCCTCGTTCGGGTTGCTATTGTCCTCGTCGCCATCGAGCTCGTCCCCTTCCAGACCAAAGCCTCGAATCTTGCCGTCAGCGATGAGATGCCTCTCCGCGGGGAACGTCTCCACATGGGAGAAAAGGTCTTCGGTTGGAATGGAGCCTCCGCGTCGTGCTTGTCGCACAATAGATGAATCCGGGGACAGTGTACGTGTGAAGGTTGCCTTGAAGCGCAGCAACGATCGCAAAGCTCGGGCACGGGCTTGTAGCAAGTCGTGCTCTTGGTGCAGCTCGGCCCACGAGCGCGAGACAGCCTCAAAGAGTGGGTATACATGCGACTTTGGCAGCGACGTACGCGCTCCGACGAGATTCTGCAGCGCGCTCATGTCGGCTTGAAACATTTGAAGCCGTGTGCCAACCTTTTCGTGCGAGAACGCAATGTCTTCCTCAAGACTCTGCAGATATGACAGGAACTGCCGTCGGTTGCTCAGCTCGTCTTGCCACCGCGCGATTTCATCGGAACTCGGTAGAGGATCAGAGAGATCGGCGTCCTCTCCTCTTTCACTTAACTGGTGGTGCACGTGCAGCAGCACCTCGGTGTACTGCGTACAGATCTCGTTGGCGTCACGCGCCTCATCTCGTACGAGTTTAGCCAGTGCAGCAACGTTGTCCTCGATATCTCGAGCGCTAGCAGGGATGCCTGCGCCGCCTTTGCCCAACTCCTTGTTGAACAGGCGAATGCCTTCGACAATGCGCATGAGCTCGTCCAGTTGGAAGCGCTTGTCATCAGACGACATCGTCGCGAAAGACTTTAAACCAATGCGTGGGAAGACGCTCTCGAGTGCTGCGGCGACTTCTTTCTCCATCGAGCGGCGATCCGCCTGCTTGCTGGAGATGTTGTGGTGTTTTCCATTGTTGTCTCCATCATCGTCGTTGCTATTGCTTCCGAGTCCGTCGGCATCCAGCATTAGCAAGGTGAAGATGTGCTTGTAGAGCGTCGAGAGCGTCTCAAAGTCCGTGGCCTTCTCAGGCACCAGCGATGAAATGGTACGCTGCAGCTTGGCTACAGCCTGCTCCTTGCGTTCTTTCCGAGAGCGCAATTCCTCCTCCAAATTGGCGTATGTGAAGTCAAACTCGAGCTGCATCTTGACGGTCTCCATCGCCGGGTCATCGTCGCACAGCAGAGCTTTCTCGCACTGCTCGGTCAGGTACAGCTCGTCCTCGGGAGACATTGGCTGCTCCAGCACTAGATGGCGCCGACTACGGTGCACCACTAGACGCGCTGTGAATGCAGCCAGCGTCTCGGACACCTCCACGCCTCGGTACCTGCATCGCGCCACGATATCCGCCACCACGCGCTGAGCGTTCTCCATGGTCGTCCAGTCTTCAACCGAGAGCTCTGGTGGTGCCGACTGCTAATAGCAACTGAAGAGCAAGAGAGGATGGAGAATAGCCATGGAGATGCGATGTGCTGCGTCTATTTCCAAACTGCTGCATGTGTCGCCGAGGTTGCCAATAAATAAATAGTAGAAACCATTCCCGCGAGAAGATTACCACCTTGAAGTGCCCAGCAACGATCCGCCACGTCAGCGTCCCACTCTGCACACGGCTACACTTTACCACGCATCCATTGGCTCAGCGCTTTTTCAGCGAATCGCAACGCAATACGTTTCTCCAGTGTCCAAACGCAGTGTCCACCACCTACAAAACGATGATTTAGTAACTATTCGCAGTGCCTATCACCACCGCTCAGTGCAACCGACACTGAATTCCATTTTGGGAAAATCGATCGTGAAGCAGGTCGCCGTCTCGTGCTGCACGTCTTCACCCGCCTCTTGGAGCTCACCGCGCGCGAGTCTCCGAGTTTTTCGCTACCCATCGCGTCGCTCTGTCCTCTCCGCGTCCATCAACCCGTCTCGAGGCCTCGCACGCGCTCTGCAGCCCGAGAAAGCGGTCTCCAAACCTCAAGATTCCCTCTAATTTTCCAGCGTTTTCCCCTCCATGGCGACGGACTCCAGCGCCGTGGAGATCGCAGTGGGCACTGACGCTGACGCGTCGCCGTCGCTGTCATTGAGCAACGGCCAGGCGCTGTCGCTGTCTCTGCTGAGCATGGAGGGCGGCGTGCTGAGCCAGGCGTCGTCCCGCGCCCACGAGGACGTGACG
>JAHWLE010001278.1:0-12577 GCA_024679135.1 Phytophthora foliorum
CTACTGCCGCTGCGCTACATGGCGACGCAGGAGGCGCACAAGGCCGCGGCGAGACGGCAGCAGCCGGCGGCCACGTCGTTCCGACGGGAGCTGCGACGGCGAGGTAGCTACAGTGTGAGCTACGTGACGGACATGAAGTCCCACGTACTAGCTCGCTGTTAATTCGTGTACCAACAGATAAAGGAGGTTGTCCTTTTATGGCAGTGAACCGGAGGATTTCTTCCTCGAGAAGAGCTTGGCGAGCGAGCGCTTGGACTTGACGTGTTTGGGGTGCGCAGCCTCGGCAGACGTGGGCGTGTTGGGCGTCGAGCTGTCGGCGTCGTACTGGTCGGACAGGAGGTCGTGGGATTGCCACTCGTGCAGCAGATCTGTCGGCCGCAATGCGGTGGGAGTCGCAGTCTCCTTTGCAGTGGCTGAAGGCCCTGGCTGGATGGCGAGAGGCACCACTGCACCCGCGCTGGCAGTCCGCGACGACACGGTCGTAGTCAACGACTTGAGCGGGGCCAGCGCATCGAACGCTGCCCACCTCGAAGGATCGAACTGGTCACGCAGGAAGTTCCCGATGTTGGTGAAGTTGCGGCCCACCTGAGAGAGCACGTCCAGCAGAATATCGCGCCGCATCCGCAGCAGCAGATCCATCGGGGAACACGTTTTGTCGCTATACACGAGCGCGTGAGTTTTGACTTCAAAGCCGCGCATGTCTTCCAAGGCTTGAGGCTGTGTGGGGAGGTGCACATGGGGCGTGCTGCTGCTGCCAGCATTGCTCTTCTTGTTCTTGTACGTGAGCACCACCTCGACAGCCCCCAGACGGATACGTTTGAACAGGATGCTGTTCTTGGCTCGGTCTTTCATCTCGCTAAGCTCGCGCTCCGCGGACTCAGGTTGATGCTGCTCTCCCTCGCTAGACGAGGTGAATAAGTGCAACTCGTTCTGTTCCGACAGATTGGTGAGTTTCGCCATCCACTGCGACGGGTCCTCTGGTATGTGATGAAGAGTTCCTCCTCGTGTTTTGCGACCTGATGTCAGAAGCTCTTCATCGCTGTCTGTACGGTGGCTGCGTCCGAGACTCAGCGGGTGTGCAGCCGCTTTACCAGCGACCTTGACTGCTTTAATAATGGCCGAGCCGACACGCCCATCGCTGGTGGAGTTACTGGTACTTCGTGCCTGCAAGAACTGTGATCGAACTTCCTCGCGCTGTTCCTCCTTTGTGCTACTCGCACGGTCCGAGGGTGAGAAGAATGCCACCAACTGCATAATCACCTCCTGCGTGATGCAAACCTGTATCGGGTGCACGTTCACCTCGAAATGCTGTACGATAGTGATCCCTCCCACGGGCTTCGCTATTTCAGCATCGACGCGGAGGAACATGTCATCCCCTTCCCATGATCGCGAGTAGGCTGGTAGCAGTAGATCTGGATAAGGAGTTCCTGGGCTAAGGTTATTGGCCGATAGATCCTGCAGGGTCAGCGCGAAATTCCCCGAGTGGTCTTCAAACAACTGCATCTTGAAGCACAACGAGCCAACTTGTGCCCGAATGATATCAACGTTCTCACCACTGAGCGTCAAGGAGGCGCGATCGAGGGCAAATTCCAAATCCACGTTGGGGAGTGGGTTTGGTTTCAGTTGCTTTTGAATTTCGCTTGTCATGAAGCGTGTTAACTCCGAGAGCGACTCGTATTGCTGTGTCATTCTCTGCAAGTCGTCGGGAAACTGTTCATCCTCGTACCGATTAGTAGCTGTTGAGCCGATCATACTGATGCTCGTCGTGGCTGAAGATACTGAAGCAGAAGACATTTTTCGTCTACGAAACAGTGGTGATGTTTCGATCTCAAACGAAAGATTCCTGGCACTCTCTGCTGCGGAGACTGCAGCCAATACACGCTCGTTCATGCGGTAATCCCAACCACACATCTGTCGCCACTGCAGCGCAGCAATTTTCCATTTTAGCTGTTTCTTCAACGCGATAAGCTGGTGAAGCGAACGTTCCTGGTACTGGGTTTCTCTCAGATAGCCGTGAAGAAGATGGGAGTGGTCTGGACCCTTGCGCTCAGCTAGTTTTGCGTTGATCAATTCAGTTGCAGTCGCCGTTAGCTTCTCGAGGATATCTTTCGACACTAGGTTGACCTGTACTTCAATGGATGGTATCTCCAACTTCACTCTGTTTTTCACGAGGGATTTCTCGCGATCAATCCAAACAGTAACTTGAGCGGGAATCGGTGCGATCACTTGCTTCAGCAGACCGTACGAGCTTGGACAGTACGATCCATCCGCCAGCGTTTTGAGCCAAATAGCGTGTGACTTCACGTCAACATCCAATGGTGCCGTAAAAATTTGAAAGCCATCAACGTTGAAGTCGATGCGGTCATGACTCGAATCAGATGAAGTAGCATGTTGTAGCGTCCCTGCATTCAAGGCCAGTAGTACTGATCCTTTGTGTAGCTGGTCTTGAATACTTATCTGGCAGTCTTCGAACTTGACCATAATAAATGCGTGGGTCAACTTTGAACTGGTAGGACGGGGAGGCGAAGACTCTTCCTTGTGTCTTAGTGGCTCCAAGAGGCTTGCGACAATGCTAGATTTTCTTCTAATGGGCCGAACGGTGTCAGCATTCGAGTAAGGAGTTGGTTCAAAATGCAAGCTGTCATCTCGGCTTACGGGAGCGTCAGCACCGCCTTGAAGACAGATACCACTGAACTTCGGGTCTTGGGCCAATGATGTGAACTTCTTTGGACTGGGGTCTGATTCCTCTAGGATAGTATCTGGCTCAATTGGTACTTCTTCTTTTCTCTCAAGCGACGCCGCAGCCTCTGCAGTGTCATTAAAAAGTTCTGGTAAACTGGCAACAGCTACCTGCATCCAAGTGTCCGCAATATCAACTAGAGACTCCAAAGCCACCATCGTGACAGTCACTCGAACTTCCTTTGACAATAACCCAAGCAGGAAACCGTGCCGTCTAAACTCATCGAGCACTTCATTCTGACACTCTTCAGCTTCCTTTTCGGTGCTCCCAGCATCGCACGCGTCAAAATCCGTATCAGCGTCACTGTCTGATTCCCGATAACTAAAAGGGTTTTCATGAGGAATATCGAAATACTCGAGTATACTCTGCTTGGGTCGCTCATTCACCTCGGCTGTGGATTTTGAAAAGGCAAATGGCTGGGTCTTGATAGCACGCTTCATTGGAGGAGGGCTGTGAAGCTTAATCAGACCATTGTCATGCGTTGGAACTCGCTCCGTACCGCCTCCGACTATTAACGAAATGTGTTTCACAGACACAAGCGACTCCCCTCTGCTTCCCGATTCTGGAGTGCATACCCGCACTTGAATTTCTTGTGCATCCACATAGAAGTCGTGGACAACCCAGAAGGAGTCTTCAACGGAAAACGAAAGTCGACGTACTGTTTTGCGGCTGCCACTTATTTCAGAGCCCTTATCTTCTGTACCACCAAACAGCTCATGCGAGCTCTTCAGCAAAGCACCCGTACAGCTGATTTTGTCGTCAATAAAGGCACGTACGCCTACCGGATGCTTTTCACTTGCATATAGTGCCAAGTCCAGGCCGATCAAGTCAAAGTCTTCTACTGTCACACCCTCGAGGATTCGTAGCAAATCTGTAGATGGCAAGTCGAGTTTGACACCGGTGTTATCTCGGTGCCGGGGGAGTGGATATAGCGGGACCTTCTGATACAGACGACAAAATCCAATTAACCACTCAACATTCTTGCTGTAGAGCACGACAGCAGTACGAGCAGCCATGTCACGCTTAGACCACCCGTCGCTGTTGCTTGGATCACCATTCTCTGGGTCTACTGGACAAATCCTTCCGCTGACGAAAACAGACAATTTCGTCGCTTGGTACGCTTGGAACGGATTTCTGGCGCACGGTTCTGAAAGGGACGTGGACGAACCTTTCATCGGATTCGGAAAGCGCAAGACATATCGTTCGCCTGCAGCAGTCGTGTTTTCAGCTCCGATGAACTCGATGGGATAAACGTAATGTACGGTTGGATCGCCCAGACAGCCCCACTTAAGCCATACTTGAAGCTTTAAGTGGCTGAGCTCTGCGATGTGTGACAGTGAACCAGGCTCAATTTTGGCTGTCACTCGCGTTACGTCGATATCTATCGACCCACAGGTATACGCAGCACGGATTTGGTTCACGACAATTTCCAGGTAATCTGTCGCTTCGAAAGATGTTGCTGCACAGAGGAGACGTACCCCTGCATCCTTCACCGAGACAGCAATTTTTCCGTGAACAAGTCTTCGCACAATGTCTACGAGAGATGTTCGATAGCGCTTATCGATATCTAGCACCGCTAGCGGGAGTAATCCCAAAACTAATCCTGCCAGTTCATCCAGGGCGTACAGATAACCAGGGTTAAAATATAGTACTGGACTACTGACATCTATCGAGAGGTTCATGAAGCACCGTGCAGCGGCCATGAGATTGAAAGGCAGGTCGCCGCAAACTTCTTCACACCCACTATTATATGCCGTCAAAATCGTTTGTCCTTCCACGCTTATGCAGCCACAACTCATTAGTGGCGTAAGGAATCGCCTCATTCGTACCGTCAAATCAGCAACAATAGTTTTGGTTTGAACACCCAAGAACACAAGACAATTTGGCTCGAATGACTTCCAGTTGCGACCAGCCGTCTTAAACGCGGTTTCTAGTGAGTCTGTGGCTTCATCCAGCTCTTTTATAGTAGCCCACAAGGATCCTATATCCTCTTCAAACGCAACGTCAACGTCGATGTGCCCAACACTCAGGCTGACCAGGGATCCGCTGCAATCGTCAGATGATTCGTGTAATAATGATCTCAGCTTCTTGACTTTTTGAATGTACATCCTTGCATTTTTTTCTGTCAGTAGTGTTTTCATCTCTTGGTATGAGTCGTCACAAAGCAGCTCAGCATTCGTCAGCTTAAGCGTAGCAACGTGATCGTCTAGCATGTGTGCTCGCAGCTCTTGCTCAGCTAACTCCTCAATCCACACGGGATACATTTGTTCAAGCCAACCCTCCAGTGGATTCCCAAGACACTCAAATCCAACGTCTTCCAGTCGTAGCCATAACCCCTTCAGGCGAGAAGCAACGGGGGTGCGCAAAAAAAACTGATAGAACAGCTCTTGTTGGGGACGCCAATAGGATGCCATTGCTGAAGCTAGGTCTTCTTTAAATGGGTTAAAGCTGCGCTTAACAGCGTCTGCATAAGATTGTAGCTGAAAATCGCGGTTTGTACGAAAGTGTATCTTGCTGATATCAATTAGTATGCCATCCATCAGGGTCTGATCCAAAGTCGTTGTTGACCGCTTGCAAGCAAAAATCCGTTTCCGAAAAATATCTTCAAACTCACCAAACACGTAGTCTCTTTGCTTATCTACAGTGTGTCGAACTCGAAGAACACCCACCTCAGCCATGTCAAATTCGTTCACCTTCAGAGAAATATTCTCAAAAAGCCACACCTCGGGCAAGTCATCACCGGCAAACACACCAACGAATACTTGTGCGTCGATCTCGGCACAGATTTTCGCGTGCACTAAGATATTTGTGGCATGTAGTCGATGCAGTTTATCACCCGACGCACTAATCAGATCAGCGAACATCCTTTCGTAGCGCGCGCACTCGTCAGGATCATCCAGAGGCGGGTTTAAACCATGAAGACGGTTGTATATGCCATCAGGTGGGGTACAATAAATGGCATAAGCACTTCGCGCGCGATAGATCATTTCCCAGGATGAAAATGTAATTCGCCGAATTAGTTCCATGATCCTTAGTTGCGTTGAGAGATCCCATTCCAATCGAGCACCGTTCAGAAAGAGGTCAACAACCGTTTTCGTGCTTCCAACTACTTTATTCTCTTCAAGAGAAAAGCAATCGGCGACAAAAAAGACGGCATCGTGATCGCTAGCATCTCCTACGTCGCCAGCGGAAGAGCCTTTTGAACGCACTGTATGACCTCGCGTTGCACGCGATGTAAATGATTTTCGCCGAAACGGACTTTGCTTATGAGAAGCCTTCGCAAGAGCCATAGGCACTTCACTTGACGATCGTCTACTAGGAAAAGCCCTCGAGTCTATTATGGAGATGCGAAGGCGTCCAGTAGTTCCTTCGGAGCTCATAGCAAACGTGTCGACAGTAATACAATCCACATGACGTTGTCCATCGTACAGGTATGGGAACGTAACACATACCCGTTTTACTGTGCAACGGAACGCAACCACCTCGCCTGGAGACACGCTATCTTGTGCTACATCCGACATTCGCCGCATTTGTGGGATTTTCAAGGAAGATGCTGTCTTCCACGCGCTGCAATCAGGATTCATACCACTATTATCTGCCACGGGAAGTCTTGATTCGTGCAGGAACGACCCCAACGTAAATATCCCCAGCTCTAGCATCCCGCCAATTGCATGCAGCACTTCTGGTGCCCATTTCACTTCCACCCATTCTGCCTCCATCTCAATCTCTGCAGGTATCTCACCGTGCATCATTGTTGAAGCAGGAGAAATAAACACCCGCGCAAAATCAAGCGACAAGAACGGATTCTTCACCAAGTCATTGGTCGTGAAGTAGTATACTTTCAAACGAGAGCACTGAATGTCTGCCTTTGCTCGAACCCCCAGATGGTCTTCGCTCAGAAACGGGTGCCCGTACAAACTGACCTCCCCCAGAGATAAACTGATGCTAGGAACACCTTTTGAAAGTACGTCGCACGTCCGATCCAGAGCAATAAGTGTGACCTCGGTCTTCAACATTTTAAATTGAGCGTCCAATTCAATCTCGCAGTAGTTCATAGCGGACCACTCGTCAGTTTGATAGGTGTCATCGATCAAAGGCGAGGTCGATAGATCGCTGTCTTGCATCGTTGGAGCTACTTGGTCATATAGCAAACAACACGATGCCACCCACGGTTCCATCCTCTTCGAAATCGTCACGTCAAGACCACGGCTTTCTCCACTTATCGTAGAACTGAGACATAATGAGGGCAGCTGAACGTCATTCTCGTCGAGTTCGTCAGAGATTCTATGCCTTTCGACGCCAACAGAAAGTGTGCCGCCTGCCTTGACCTTTAATCCTTCCAGCTTCAAGATTGATCTTGGTGCATCGGTGTCGTTATGACCATCCACTCCATTAATACCAACAAGCAACGATCCAAAAGTCAAATCTGTTTTTCTGACCACCACCGGATAGTCTTCGGGGACTCTGCTCTTTGTACTTAACTCTTGACTTGAGTCACCAGAGAGCACGACGCTCAATTTATTCAGTTCAAGTGCGCAAACAGCTCCAGGGTCACGTGATGAGCCTTTGACGTTCACCTCAACTTTACGAATTTCACAGCGAAGATCACATGGACTGATCTCAGCGAGGCGCAACGCCGTCAATATACTGGCTTCAACAGAATTTTTGACCCCATCCGAGTTACCCGGTATACTAGGATCTTCAGCCTGCTGCTGCTTTGGTTGCAATGCTAAAAGAACAAGATGCTCGAAATCGAGGTTCACCTGAATCAAATCACACACCACTGAGTATGCTGATGGGATTGGAGCTCGAACATCTCCACGATTTTGGGAAATCGGTACGCGGACGATAATTTCTGTATCACCAAGTGCTGCAGTCGCACTAAGCCCGTGAATGTGAATCTTCATCGCTTGTGATTGCGATAGTTTTGCTGTGAACGAAAGCTCTTCGGTCTTGGTATGAAACATTGCACTCACAAAAATACTCCCATGCTACGGCAAACAAATACTAATCGTCAATACTTCAATTGAATCCCAGATGTTTGAATAAACAATACCTGAATGCTGAGCACCGGTGTGATCGCGTCCTTGTCTTGCTGAACAACATCCACCGAGATGGAACCAACACCTAATCCAACCGCATGGACACAGCGACATACAAATAACAGACGCGGTATCCACGCACGAACACCTTTCCACAGCGGGTGTCGAAGGTCCTGGAGGCCAATACTTGTATCCAGCGTCTTCCGGAACGAAGGCGACTTGTCCACCTCTTGTGGTGGCAGAGTCTTCACTGGATCTGCACTGGACTTGACGACTCGCAGATGCACAGACGATAACTCCAACACGACCAGCTTCTCTCGTTTAGGCGAGCGCAGGAACTTGCACAGCTGCATCCAGAACGAGATCTTGACCGCGGCCGCCGTCACCGACAGCTTCGTGTGCGGGTCGACAGTGATGTTCGCCAGTAAGCCCGCTTCATACAACAATCAGGTTAATTGCGTTGGTTAAACTGCAGTAAACGGCGTTGTGGTCCCTTAGCACCTTTCATGATGAGCGTGAAAACGGAACCGACGAGGAAACGCCATAGCTGGTGAGGCAAGGCGGCGTGTGAGCTCTGAGAGAGGCGATACACTAATTGCAAAAGGATACGCACCTCAAATCCCGCTACGAACAGTGAAAGCGCTCCTATGAGCTGCAATAGCAGCCCCATATCCGCAGCGCACTTCAAAGTGACCTTTGACACCAAAAATGTAGCCATATTGAGTTCCAGATACTTGTGTACATGACACAACTATGACAGATGTCATGGTCACTCTAACATCTATTTACTGGTTACACCCCTTCCCTCCTGTCTAACCGATATCATAGTAGCCGTTTTCCGAGTTTGAGGACGAGTGCAGCGATGCCGCGGCCGATCTTGAAGACGCTGTCGTCGTACGCAAGCCCCATGCGGCCCTCCGACAGCGCGTCCAAGAGGGAGAGGAAGCGCGTGGCCATCCGACGGCACAGCGGGGCGAGTCGACGCGTGACGTTCTCGCCCTTCACTAAGCTGCGAGGCGGCACGCCCACGAACGCACCGCCGCTTCTGCTCACTGGTATGAGCGCTGTAGTAGGGATACTAGGTCCTATTAAAGAGGTGATTCTGACGCTGTGGTTGGTGGATATTGTGTGTGCAGGTGGAGAGGAGGCCAAGGGTTCACTAACGTCGGGATTCACGTTCTCGAGCGCCACAGAGGCCGAGAAAAAGTGGGGTTTTGACGCTGTTGAGGGTGGGTTTAATGGACGGATGAGCTGATGGTTGGGTGTGTGTTTTGTAGGAAGCAGTCGAGACGGAAGCAGGAGCTGCTGACGATGCAGACGTTATACAGCGCGGCAAGACGCAGGCCTCATAGCATCAAGTCGCTGCTGCTGGCCAACATTCCTGGGCTCAAGCGACTCGATACGTGGACCAGCGACTGGCTGGACTACGTGAAATCGGTGCGCAACTCGATGCCGTGGCATCGACGCTCACGCCCGAAGCGACGACCAAGGAGGCTGCTCCGTGGCCCGTGGACGGAGCTGGACGACGCCGACCACAAGTACGTCCAGCAGCTCACACTCAGCTCGACAACGACGCACCCTACGTTGCTGCTCCCCGCTTCGACGTCCTCCGATGGCTACAACCCGCTCGCTGTCGTACACAGCTCACTGCAGCCGGACCTAACACCAGCTCGTCGAGGGAGCTTCACCAGCTTGCTGAGAAAAGAGGGAATCCCTGTCGACGAAGACGAGCGACAGGTGAATCGAGCTATTGACGAGGACCTGCGTGGCGTGTGCCACCGTTTCAAACGTCACCGTCGGTGAGCTGTGTGACCGTGAGCCAAATGTGAACCCTGATAGATACTTCTTCTCTAGTCATAATACAGCTCAACCAGAAATGAACTTTACTAGAGCTCGAGCAAAATGCATGCATGGCCACTTCACTCTTGTCCATACAAACTGCCATACAATCAGTTTCAAGAGGGTGATGTTCTATTATTTGCGAGGTCCTCAGACAGCAACAGGCACGCAGGAAAGTAAAAACGATCGGTGCAGACGCACTGCTCCACAGTAAATAGTACCGCAGCACAGTGGCGTCACTGACTGGAGGATCGCTGTTGCATTTACTGCAGCAGTTACTAAGTGCGTTGCCAGCTGCTGTCACGATGGGCAACGCGGTGTCTGCGCTGGTATTCCAGCCGCCTTCTGCCACGTACGGCTACACGCGGCGCTACTTCTTCCTCGTGACGGCCATGCACCACAGGATCCCGGCATTCTTTATTCCACACGAGTAGGTTTGCGCGCCATCTTTGTATATTTATTGATCGCGGTTGTTAATATTGAAACCCCCTGCAGTAAGGCTGAATACACCGTGCTCTTCTCCCATGGCAACGCAGAAGGTAGGAGGGCTGGGAGGTGCTTTGTCATTATGACATACAGTTGTTGAAGTTGACGTTGTGATCTTATTCTGTGTCCCATACAGACCTCGGAATGATCTACGACTGGTTTCGTGAAGTGAGCCGACGGCTGCAGGTGAGCCGAAAGCAACGAGCTCGGTTGCGATCACAACTCTGCTTCTCTAACGTCTGATGTGTTCACTGCTGCGCTAGGCTAATGTAATGTCGTACGACTACTCTGGCTATGGTATTAGCGAGGGTGAACCTAGTGAAGAAGCGTGTTTCGCCGACGCTGAAGCTGCGTTCGCATATCTCGTCAACGTGAAGAAGATCCCTCCGGGCAAAATTATCCTGTACGTGTCTTGTTGACTCGGTAGCATCAGTCAATCGTGACGACTTGGTGACGATTTCCTTTTTTGACACAGATATGGCAGGTCACTTGGTTCTGGGCCAACAACGCACCTCGCAGCTAAGCAGTCGCACCTTGAGCAACCCGTGGCAGGCATCATCCTTCAGAGCCCGGTGCTATCGATGTTCCGAGTGGTTTTCAACTTTCGCTATACATTTCCGGGCGATCTCTTCTGCAATATCGACATCATCGATCAGGTGCGGTCGCCAGTAACGATTATCCATGGCACACGAGATGAAGTCGTGCCGTTCTGGCACGGTGAAGGGCTGTTCGAGATGTGTCCTCAAGAGTGGAGGTGCAAACCTTTATGGGTCACCGATGCCGGCCACAACAACATCGAAGCATATCTAAGGTGCGTGCTGCGCAAGAGTGCTCACCATACTTTTCGGCACCACACAAACACGATTGACCTGGGCATTGTTCCTGTAGCACGTTTGGTGACGACTTCTTCCAACACCTAATTGAATTCGTCCAGGTTTGCCACGCAACAGCAACAATTCGAGATGAGGAGGCTGCCGAGCAGAAGGCAATGCTGAGTGGTAAAACCGTATGAATTCACTACGAACGACTCAGATAGAATACGAAATAGTACCTAATATTGATCGAGAACGCTATCATAGCAGCGGCATCACCGTGAGTTTACTTTCAAGCGCGAGCTCCAGCAACTGCTAGTAATCTGACCCAAAATTGCAGAAGAAGAGCTGACGAAGGCCCAAATGAGAACAAGTGACTAGCAGATTCAGATTGGACCAGCAGCAGTCATCGTCACCTTATGAAGCGCAGTTGCTTACACGAGACCAACCTTCATCTTCTTCGCACCCGAGGAGTTTTGACGTGAGCGCAGCGCACCTACTACGGACGTAGAACCATTTGAGGATTTGGACAGCCCCTTCCGCACATTCTGAGGTTTCTTACTGGTTGATTTCCGCTTCCCGGCCGGCTTCTTCAAACTGGGAGGCGACTCCATCTGCACGTCGTGCTCGCCCAGCAACTGCTTCTTGAGCTGTTCGATCTGTTTCTGCATTGCTAACTCCTTAGCCTTGAACGCTGCCTTGTTAGCAGCAATGGTCTCACACAGCTCATTTACCTTCTCGCGCTGCATCTGCAGCTCCGATTCTAACTGACTCGTAGAGATAACGTTCTCCTGCTCCTTCAGAATAGCTGCCAGTTGGTAGTGAAGCGAGCCTTCAGTGAGTGAGCGGTGCAAGCACTGCTCCGTGGCATTGTGTAGTGCGCTCAGCGCAACCGAGCTGATTTGGAGCTCGCCCAGCCTCAGTGTGAGGTTGAGCAGTGTACGGAACATACGCAGGAAGTTCTGGCGCGAGATGACGTAGAGGTTGGGGCTGCCGTTGAAGTCCTGCAGCTCCGTGGGATCGTTGTCCTCGTCATTCTGCAGAACATGAAGGTCTCCAACCTTGTTCCACTGCGAGTCTTCGCTCTCCTCGTGTGCCTGCAGTGCTTCCATGTATCCAGGCTCGTAGCCGTCGTAGTAGTCCGAGTAGTAGCCCTGTCCTGGCTGGTTGTCTTCCTCGCCTTCCGGCTCTGCATCCAGCAGCTTGTCGTCCGCAAGCTCTTGCGCGTCACGCAGCGACGCCATGAACTTTTCCTCATCCGGTTGCCAAGTCTCTGTCTCCCTTCCCTGGGCACCTTCCGATTCCGTGTCGCTGTCCGAGAAGGACCACTCACTGGGCTCGCTCACGTCGTCCATGTCTTCCTTCCACGTCGCGTAATTCGCCACAAAGTCGGTCTTCTTGTAGCGAGCGCCGGGTTCCGTATCGGGCTCTTCTGGCGCGTCCACCGAGCGACTGAAGAGCGAGTTGCACTCCACCAGCTCCGTCACGTGGTAAGCCTCGGGCCCGCAGACTCTGCCGGCCGCCAGCAGGCACATGTCGTCGTAGCCGTACATGCGGATGCCGAAGTGCTCGCACGCGCGCTTGACGTCGATGAGGCGGAAGCTGCGGCGCCCGTCGTGCTGCATCATGACCACCATGCAGCCCACGATGCGCCGGAA
>JAHWLE010001279.1:0-12570 GCA_024679135.1 Phytophthora foliorum
CCACATTTTTCTTATACATGTACATGTATTTAGGTTCATCGACGTGTAGATCTACACATCAAAACGGATGAAAACAATTACTTGTGTCGAGTACAATATCGCTGGCTGGCTGGATAGTGCCTCGACATGCATAAGGACGTCACTACAAGAAGTGACTGCCAGTCAGTGCAACTGGGCCGCGGGAAGTCAGCGTGATTGTGCTGTTCGGACAGTTGCACGGCGACGATATAATATATACTGTACGGAGTCGCCAGTGACGAGCGGTTTTCACTGGCTGTGCATTTCGGGGCGGCAGAGCTCCGCGAGCAACACCATGGACTCCGTTGCTCTGGATTGGTGCTCCATCAGGACAAATGCTGCATCATTCAAGTAAACTGCACTATATTATTATGAACTGATAGTTGTTGTAAGGACAACTTGTACGACAATCGCTCACGCCGCTAGCTCTCTACACGGCGATGGGGCCCTTGTCGTCGGTGGAAGTCGAGGCAGTCGGCAGGAACGTCTCCAGCGGCGGAAGCGTCTGTGGCTGCATGTCGAGCAGCAGCAGCTCCAAAATGTCCATGTCGGTTGATCCGAGCTTCGGGAACGCAAAGTCGCTGCTGCTCACCAGGGGGGTGTAGACCTGGTAGCTCTCGTTCGTAGCTGCAAAATCGTACTTGCAGCAATCGGTGGCCTCTGCGGAGCGGACGATCGGGTGGGTAATCGGCTCGACGCCCGTGCGGGCCATCTTCGCGGGCCTCTCTTTGGTCGGCTCGCAGTCCTCGGCTTGCTCGCTCAACTGGACGCGAGCGCGCTTGTCGCGCTGGCGCTTGTGCAGCCGCTGCTGGTTGGCGTTGGCCTTACGGCGGTGGAACTCGCAGAGCTTGTGGAGCGTGCCGTCCAGCTTGGTGGCGCGGAGGTTGGTGCAGACCTTGCTGCGGTACCCGCACTGCATGAGCAGCGACGTTGAGGTGGGGACTTCGTCAAAGAAAGCGAACATAGTGCTGGGGTTGAGGGGTAGTTGTGGTATTTGGCCGCAAATTCAGTTCTGATGACAGAACGCCCCACAGTATTTTTTTTTTTTTTCTGTTTGAAAAGCGTTTAACGCAGAGGATCTTGAAGGCGGTTCGCCGAGAGTATCCAGCGTGTCAAGCTCTCTGACGCCGAGCTGCGCTATCTAGATGGGTTGACAAAGATGGATCGGCCAACCATCAGCTGGACCTGCCAGATCAAGCTCCGGTTTGTTGATTGCTTTTAGGCATGGTTGTCCCGCTGCAGCGCGGTTCAAGGCCAAGGAGGACAATGAAGTGAACAGCAGGGTCCACATGACGCGCGCCAACGTTGTAGCAGCGGGTGTCGCCCTCACATTGCACGTTAGTATAGCTACACACTCAAGCTAGCCAGGGCTCTGGCCGCCACTATCAGCACCAACGAGTCCGCGGACGCCCGCATGTCCGGCGTGGCAATTTTTCACCGAGATCCAGCAAAGTTGGTTCTCCAACACGAGGCACGAATCGAGATATGCCTCTGTGGAGCCCGTTCGTTGCTGACTGAATCGTGCTCTGCTGATGCTGCGTCCCCCCGCGTGATGGGCTACTTCAACCGTGGCCATCCGAGCTTCGGACCGAAGGTATCATCCATCCGGTCGAGTCAACCGTCTCTGCGGCGCCGCGAAAAAAGCGCGATATGTTGCCTTTCACATGGACACAACTTGTGCCTTGTGCCAAACTGAGAAATTGCCCACTGCGGCCGTCGCAGGTCGCAACCTCTGCACTGCTTCTCCATTTCTGCAGACTCTGCAGAGTTGGAGAAGCACGAGGTCTTGACAGTCTCCGCGCAAAAAAAATCGTCGAAAGAGACGTATCCTGCCGACTTGTGACCGACAGACAGGTCATCTTCTGCTACGATTGAAGCCATCTCTGTCTTCGGTGGCCCACCGAGAGGTATCCATGTAGACTGCGCCACAGATTCTGTGACAGAAAGACTCCCAGCTCAAGTTAAAAAAAAACTCTAAGTCTGACGCAGCGGAAGCAATAAATGAATCGCAACCAGAGCTCGCATAATACGACAAGGCTGGCGAAGCCCTGCGTCCTTCAAAGGGGGCATTATCCGACCACAACAGCCGATATCTTCGCCACCAGTCGACAATTGGGAGCTCAAAGATAAGAACGGATTTTACTCGCCAAGGCGTGCAGGATGGGGCTCCTCAATATAATCTGGTTGCAGTCATCGCATAGAAATTTGACACACACAACTTCGCTTGCGTCTGCAGCAGTGTGCAGATAGTGTGCCGTGTCACTGACGATCACGAGCGGCAAGGGCCTTGCCAAGACCGCCAAGTTGGCCAACAGCTGGTGTCGGTATTGCTGGAACAGTCCGGCGCGGGAAAATATCCAAGGTCACCATTCCATTGGTGACGGCTTCGTCATCATCAGAGCGTGCAGAGTTGAAGTTGTACGGGGACGTGGTTCGATTGGCAAAGGGCAGCATGTAACGCCCTATAATGGACCGATTCCCGCAGCGTTTCGGAACAGATCGCGTATAATCTCGGGCTCGATTCGAGCCGAGAATCTATTATATATCGACAAAAGTAGCCCGTTTTCTGCCCATTTATACACGAAATTCAAAGGATAAATCCTGCGGGAATCGCTGTTGGAATCCTGTGCAACAGTGTTCCCACCTTGAACACCTCGGTTTCAGCTAATCGAGTCGACAGCAGCGGTGCACGTATTGTGCGTAGCTCGTGGACGCCCATCGTTTGGCTGTGGGCAGACAGGATCTGGGGCGCTGCTCAGAGATCCTCATCCTCTTGCGTCCTCGGAGAACGGTCCACCATGAGCAAGCCCAAGCGTCCTACGCAGATCATTGTATATTTTACAGTGCACGTCCAGGATCTGCTCACGGTTCATCAAGTTCGCCATCTTTAACCAAGTCACTTCAATGCAGTGCGGATACCGTAGCAAGGTGTGCACCAACCGCCGCGCCACCAAGATCGACGGTACCCCGCACAAATTGTGCGAGTTTCATCGGCGCAAGGCAAACCTCAACCAGCAGCGCCTTCACCAACGCCAGCGCGAGCAACGGGTTAACCGACAGGAGTCCGGGGCGGAGGAAGACCGGTCCGCTTCTAGCAGTTGCCTGAATGTTCCCCCGGACTCAAGCATCATTGATCCGATTCCGTACGTCACGACCAATGCTCAGTCAGCTGGCAATTACTACTCGTGTCAATTTCCCTGAAGAAGATGCTTGGCTGAGCTTAACGTCGACAGACATGAGCTTGCTGCAGCTGCTACTGGAATCCCAGGAGGAATTCCTACCGAACTCGCCGCTTTCCGTAGATGACACCGCAAAATACCTTTTCAACTAATATTACCATACACAACTCTACGTGGCATCAAACAATTCATTGGCTCGACAAAACAACTTTGACTTCACTGGAGGCTTCAGGTCTGGCTGGGTCAAGCAAGCCTGCAGCAATGCTTGATTTGATTTGAACTAACCAACAGCGAGTTGAGCATTGAACACAGTCGAGGTGCCGTTGCACGTGTTTCCAGTATTGTCATGCCCACGTCACGCGTGGATCGACTTAGCAGCTTTGGCTTTGTGCCCCAGGCAGCTGATTTGACATATCAGACCGATAGGCTATGTTGCATTTGATCTATGCTGCACCAGTGAAGGCAATACTACCTCTTGTAAAATGTAGGTGCAGTCCTGCAAGACCCCCCTCCCCCTCGACGAATTCAATCTTGAAACCGTGCTGGTGCTTGAGTTCCTTCAGTCGCTCGTGTTTTCAATGGTCATTCCAATTCTTGTTCAGCCTCGGAGCCACATTAGCAAGCACACCACGTTATCTCTCAAACAAAGTTGCCCACGCTCTAAAACTTGGTTGCCTTGATTCGCTCCTGAAGTTTATGGATATCGGGCATTAGAAAGCACATCAATTAGTGACTCCGAGTGTTGTTTGACTCGGGTGCCCGTGATTCATAGCACATGACTGATTTCCATTCATCGCGCTTCACCTTTGGTAGTCGTGCTCCGATCAAAAAAGCTTCCAACCGTGAGTGAACGCCAGTACAAACTATCCACCGGATAGTGTCCGGTACAGTATCCTCACGGCGGTCACGCATCGACCATAAGCCAGGGCCCCCTTCCCGAAGCCATTCTCCAATTTGCGGCGTCTCCAACACAAGTACCCACCACTGCTCAACATGTTTGCCGTGTTTGACGACGTTCCGTCCTCCACGTCGCTGCTCATGCAATGCGGATACCGAAGCAAAACGTGCACCAACATCCGTGCCACAAAAATCGACGGCACACTCCACAGACTCTGCGAGTTCCACCGCCGTAAGGCGAACGAAAGCCAGCAGCGACTTCACGAACGCCAGCGCGAGGAGCGCATCCGGCGCCGACGAGCCGAGGCAGCTATCGACCGTCCAGCCAAGAGGGTCCACCTGACGGCCACGGTGCCTGTGGTCCCCCTTTCTATCGACCCGATCGCATACAACGCCACCGATGAACTGCGCGGTATCCATTCAGGCACCATGGAGATTTACCCGAGCGGTTTTGTCGCCACAGAACCCACTTCTTCGAGCATTACACCGGAGGATATAGAGCTGCTCGAGCTGCTGTTGCTTGTAGGCTCGCAAGAAAGCTCCCCACCCGACTCACCGACCGCCGTGGGCGGCTTCGACTCCATCGTTGTGTAAGGTAGCATCGTAGAGTGAACGTGCGCATAATTCAACATCATACTTTGATCTCCGATTGCACAGTGCAATTTGCACTTGGCCCTCGAAGCGGGCCAACTCCCAGCATGTGAGACGATAAATACATGTGATATGTCGATGCCACATCGCTGGCGCTTCTGCCTTTGCCGACATAAGGTGTAGCCATGGTGCGACTACTAGTCGCCGACTAGCGAAGGCAGACTCTTTCTCGGCACTGCACACCACATTGTTCTCTGGATTTTAGATCCAGAGTTCTTAAGAGGGGAGTCATTCTAACCCAAAACTACTCTAAGTTCTTATACGTGGAAGCCCAAACTAACATGTAGAACTCAACTCTTTATTAAAAGAACTTTAAAACTGGATATTCCTGAAATATAAGCTCTTTGCTAAGTAGAAGTACCCAAAATAGTGGCTTTTGACTACTGGTATTTAATATTATCCATTTTTGGTCGTATCGTATTTGCAAAACATATTTTAATCAAGTTGGATGACTTTGAATATCTTATACACCGTGTCCATCAGATACATGCTAGGTGAATGTTGCTCGTGGCGGCTAAGTGCGACATCATCGGTAAATTACGGCGGACCAAAGTTATTTATTATGGTGCATGTCTTCCGAAGAGAAATGTACAGCGACCTTCCGTGAGGGTGTTATTATATGAGCATTTATAAAAATATACTGGCTGCTCACATAACCTGGATGAATCGTCTATGTTTTATACGTCGAAGTAGCAGTAAACGCTAAGCGCACGACGCGAGTGCATTCAATCAAAATCCAGAGCTTCCCCGTGTGAAACACGGCATTATTGAATTGTGGCCATAAGGAGATGAGACGGCGTCAAACGAACTGATCCTTACGAACCATTTGGAGTTTTCGAGATAAACGGCTTTAAAGATTGGTCAACCAAAATCGAACCTAAACGAAATTTCTCAAAAAGAGCCCCTTCCCACACATACACATTTTTTCAGGTGTAGCGCGACGGGCGTAGCTCCCAGCAGCAGCTAGCTTCCAGACCGTAGAGAGGGTACAGACGACAGCGCGTCTCTCGGACAAGGCAATCTTGTCTCCAGCCACAGGAAGCTACTGGGCGCCCTGCCATCGGCGTGTTTTCGATGATATCCACACCGATGCTGCAAAACTTCGTGGCCTCCTTGGGAATCATCTTGAACCTTTACAACGCCCTGCAACAAGATGCACAACAATGTCCGGTAGTACGCTCCCCGGAAGGACGCTTCGGACCCAATCTACGACGCGCCCACCGATGAAGAAAAGAGACTTGCGAACGAAGCCAAGCATGCTCGCCGTAAAACGAGTGCCCAGAAGAAGACAAAGACAGCCTCCACTGCTTATGCTGGAGCCAAAGATACCCCCACAGAGCCCGCAGAAGAACAAGCGACTGAAAACGAAGACAACTTGAACGTGGCGGGGGGCAACTCAGCTCAACCGAAGACAGGAACACAACGTCGGAAGTGTGCCAAGTAAGATAAGAAGTGCAACTGAATGAGGCGGTTAATCCAAATGATCCTTTCGTCCAATACCCAAATGACCAAAAATGGGTCCTTTGTACCCACAAATATAAATAATTACCCCTCACAATTTCATGTTCATTCATAAACACCTCGATTTGGAACAGAAGGAATCCAAATTAGAACCTGGGAATAGTTGCAATCGATTCAGTAGGCAAAACTACGTTAAGGGAGCTCATAAAAAAAAAAAAAGTTGCATCTACAGGGAGACAACTTTTTAAGAGGACTGAGGCTCCGCGAGTATTTCACTTTTCTATAGTCTGAAGGCACGAGCCGAACGAGGAAACGCTCCTCTTTCGAATGATGTGCTCAAATCGCGATTCGTACTTAGGTTCGTAAGCAACTTTTCGTTTGATGCCGTCTCAGATGATCGCCGGACTTACTGTCGTGAACGGTCTGTCTCCAGTCAATGCCCGTACCGACTCTCAAATGTTGTGTACCTGCGCTCTGCGCAGCTCCCAACGAGCATTGGGGTATCCACCAGGGTTCTCGATACTCGAGAACTTATTATTGGGTGAGGTATATTGTGTTATTTACCCCGTTAGGGATTGAACTCTAATAGCCATTCCAGCAAGGCGATTTGATCCAAACTGGTTGCAAGTGACAAACTTGACTTTCACTCCATCTCGCCCTTCCACTTTCCCGCTCCCCTCTCTTTCGTCGAGCAGACACCCGCTGGTGTCTACCAGACATGTAGTCGGTCTAACTGCATCTTCTTTCGTCGTCGGTTGTGGCTGGGATGAGGCCCGACCGGGACGTCTCTTGATCACTTTCTTCCCCGTCTTCTTTCCTCGTCTTCTTATCCACGTAGGCACCTCGTTGGTGTCCATTTCACATGCAGTATCCACTGTTACCTCTCGCGCTTCGTTGAACTTCACTCGATCGTGACTGGACGTGGGTCCGAAGCGGTCTCTTTTCTTCGTCATCGTCGTTGTCTTCGTCGCCGTCTTCTGCTGACGTTGCGAACGAGCAATATTCCTCTGTGCTTCGTTGATCACAACTTGATCGGTTGAAGCCTTCTCTTTTCTCAGCATGTGCTTCTTTGATCTCCACTTGATCAGTTCCGAAGCCTTCTCATTTCTCTTATTCGTTATCGCCGTCGTCTTTACCGCCGTGCATCCTGGGCTGTGGGCAGGACAGGAGGGGGAGGAATCAGCTCTGGATGGTTACGATCTTCTGACACGACGCTTGAGCTCTACTCTTGGTGTCGTTCTTGTGCACAGCGAGGGTGTAACCGGGTCCCCGGCTGCTGCAGCGTGATGATCTTGGTGGCAATCGTCAAGCACAGCACTGCTTCAGTGCTTGGCGCACAGGAGCACCTCCATCTCTTATTCCCGGCCCCACCCGAGGGGAGGGGGGGGGGACTTCGCGTCCGGGAAGAGAGATCCCTCGAAGGGGTGCTGGAGATGTTCCTAAAACCACTTGAGCCAAAAGGCGCTTTTTGCGAAGGGTTACTCGAGAACTTCCAATAACACGAAGTGGCTATAGGGAGTAGGGAGCCCGTTAAGTGACAATCAATATTCAAGAGCTAGCGAGAAGTCTAGCCGTGGTGCTCCATTATCCCCGCGGCTTCTGCCTCGACAAATGCAAAGGATACTTTCGCATTCTCCAGTTCTTGGAGGCAGCGTGGTCTTCGGTATCCACCGGCATGGATGCTAAATGACGAAAACCTTGCAGGCTTATTGAAGCCGAACGTGGCTTTTGCGCATCCGATAGAGGGAGCGTTACCATTGGTACTACTACCTGATGAGATGACGTGGTTACCCATGTTTTGCTGCCGCCGACCGCAATACTTGCCCTCGTCAGCATGAACACAAGCATGCCGAAGTGACTGTCACTGGTATTCAATGTCTTCGCCGCACTTCAGGCCAAACAACTTGAGTTCATCCCTCGCCACGCAAAACCGGTGGGTCACGGCTACTACTTACTCCACGCTTGATTCGCCGCGTCAAGTATCAAGGATTCAATCTAGAGCAAAATTAGTCAAGGCCCGACTCAAGTTGAGTCATCGCACCGCGTGATTCTGCTATCCGCACATTATTCACGCGAGCCAGCTTCAAGTATGGTATGTCGCATCCTCTTCGTGTGCAGTCATTCTCCAACTTGCGCTTTTGCCGCCAACACTGATTAACATGTTCGCCGTGTTTGACGACATTCCGTCCCCCACCTCGCTACTCATGCGGTGTGGGTATCACAGCAAGGTCTGTTTCAATACCCGCGCCACAAAACCCGACGGCATGCTCCACCGACTCTGCGAGTTCCACCGCCGCAAGGCCGACATGGGCCAGTGGCGTTTACACAAACGCCAACGCGAGGAACGAGTCAAGCGGCGGCAAGCCGAAGCAGCTCCAGACATTCCAGCGAAGAGAGTCAACCTGAGCGATCTGGTACCGATCGCCGTCGATCCGATCCCCTACGATGTTGGCAATGCCGCATTCGGTGCCCCTACGAGCTGCGAACACTTCTGGCACCTGAGCCACATTTCCGCCGGAGAATTCACCTCTTCAAGCATTACGCCGGAGGACTTCGAGATATTGGAATTGCTGCTGCCTGTGCAGCCCCCGGAGCTGTTCTCACCCTGCTCAAACACCGCAGTGAATGGCACCAATTTCACCATCGTGTAGCCGACAGAAGGCTGAGTAAGGCCCGATGTCGTGGAGCCGACAAACTCAATACAGCGCTCAGAGGGAGGTGGGGGTTCTCACCATGACCTCGCCACAAAATTTACTCTGCAGCTGTCGGAAGTGCGCAATGCTGACTGCTGGTGTTTGCAAGGCAAAACAAGCTTCGCTTGAGTGGAGTGCGATGTCACTACCCGATAGTAGTAAGAGACTAATGCCGTGGTATACTCTGGATTTTAGGACAGGAACATTTGAAATTGACAAAATACTTCACTTTTGACAAGGCAGATAGCACCAGAAACAAGAACCGACGTGGGCAACCTACACGAATGCACTTTTGCATCTTCTACGCACGACATCTAGTACTCCTTCCCAATCTGAGCACAATAAGTTATTGGTAATATTGAATAACACCACCAAATCGGTGTGATGTCAGTACGCCACTTTATATCAACAGATTACATGTAGTTGAGGTGGCTGCCTACTACTGTAGCAGCTCGTGCTCGAGTCTACAACCGTCTAATGGTTGGCTCTAACGACAAGCCGACAAGTATGTATGTTGTTATGACTGGATGATCCACTGTAAAATATCATGGTAAATCTTCTCCACGGCTCGAATGCCCTTGGCCGACATCTTGGCGCCCCTACAATGCCCCTAAGGGGAAAGATGGCTGTGACATCGGGCTCCGCCTCGCACAGTATCTGCTGAGCGTTCTCTGAATGTACCCGGCACACGCACGTCTCGTTCACAGTAGTCACGGACCGGAAGGATAGATAAGTGGACTTGAGCGCCCGGCGCTTGCCCTGTACGCCGCACACTGTGGCCTCGAGAATGTTAGTGGAGGATAGAGCGCATCTATCTAGGGAGGTTCTTTTGTGAGTCTCGTTGGGATGACTACGACGTATTAATGCGTCGTATTTACGATGTATGATCACTGCTTATTGAGAAGCACCCAGTGCATCTAGGTTGGATAGTTTTTCTTACTAAAAACCAACTAGGATCTGGGTGTCTCATCAAGTTTTGAATTTAGCCCAGTTTCTTCGAGTAACATTCATTGGGTGATTTTCGGATGACTTGGGTTTTGATGTTAACATTCACTGTTTATTTCATTCTCCGCGGATATCAATTTATAAAGGCATCTCATATATCAGTTTGTATCAGAAGAGTTTAGATATTTACAGAAATGACAATGCTATTTATTACTAGGATGAAAGACGCCTGTTAGGGCAGGAATACCACAAAACGCATCTAATATTGCAGTAAGCCCATATTATAAGAGGTTCTAATATTAACCGATGTACCGTATTTTAATTTGGGTAGCAAAAAGATTAAGAATAGAGGATTAGTTTGGGTCGAATAATCTCTGTCGATACTCTGGATTAAAATCCAGAGAACTGATGGCAGTTTTCCAACGACCAGTAATGAATCCACTTGGTGCTGCTGTTTGAAGGGTGGGTGGGTTGAGTTGTGTCACTTAGCAAGTTACGCCTGGGCGTGTGTGTCCTGCCTGAGTCACGAGACAAGCTCAAGTTATGTCAAGTGGTGCTGTCGCAAATGAAGCAGTCTTCACCAAACAAATTCGCGTACCAGCAGTGAGTTCAAGCAGCCTCCCACAAAAAATTCATCCTGGAACAAGTGAAATGGTGAAGAGCTGAGCTGAGTCAGCGCGGGCTATTTAACAACTATGTGGCGCTAGAAACGAATTGGACGGACAAACGCAATATTTAGCTGATGTGTATTTCAACCTCGGCGTCATATCGTGTTTGTGTTGGCCTGTTGACACGTGCTCAAATCGGGATTGAATCGGTGATGTCTGATCACCGATGGTTCCCCTCACTTGACTGGTTCTGGCTTCTTCGTTCTGCGGGGTGTTGCGGATTGCCAAGGCGTCGCATCGGTTATTGGAATGGACACCCTGCCTGCACATTTCGCCAGGATTACCACGTCATTATCTAACTAACACTACGATGAGCCCGTCCACCGAGAGCGAGCTGAAAGAATCTTTGTCTTCGCGACGCCCTTCGGTCGAAGGCCACAAATGCAGCACCTACCGAGATGCACGGAGATAATCAAGGGTTTCGAGCGAGGCCACTATCGAACCCATTTGCAGTGCCAAGTTCACGTGCTATCTATTAGCCCATGTTGAGGTCAGGCCACAATTTAATAGTGAAGGGACACAGTAGTTGCTGGTAGTGCTATGGATCTCATGGTGGGCACCCGCCCAGACATAGACTTCTACATGCGTGATGTCAGCGAGTTCTTAGCCAACCCTGGCAATGAATACTGGAAAACAGTGACCAGAGGTCTCAAGTACCTCTTCGGTACAACATACTACGGCCTGCTACTTGGTGGAACCAAGAGAGTAGATCGAAGCAACCTAGCCAATCACCTTACTGCATACCCAGACTCTGACTATGCTAACCGTACCGACACTAGACGTTCCGTCGGTGGCTACATAACAATCATTAATCAACGCCCAATCTCATGGATGTCGAGAAAGTACCACACGGTAGTTCTCTTGACCACAGAAGCTGCGTTCATTGCGTTATACCATTGCATGGAGGAGGCTATCTTCCTTAAGCTACATCTTTCAAGCTCGGTGGCCGAGCGAGAGAATGGACCCGGACGTGCGGAACATCCTTAGAGACGGCGTTCCCATCCTGGGAGCCACTCAAGCTGCAGCTGTCACGGACGTGCGGAACATCCTTAGAGACGGCGTTCCCATCCTGGGAGCCACTCAAGCTGCAGCTGTCGCGAGTGTTCTCGCCACCTAACCAGGCATATCGCGTGAGGTCACGCTTCATCTCTACCCGACAGGGCCGGAAGGAGTTGGTGGACTTCATCCAGGAGTTGAGAACTCTGATTGCAGGCATGACTGCCGGCCCTCTACCCGAGGCGGTCACGGTGACCATCTTTATGGATGGCCTCCGGACTGACGTGTCCAGGGCGGAAGTTTTCCGAGTTCGCCCCAGCTTCATTGAAGAGACTGTGAACGTGGTGTTGAACGCGGAATTCAACTTCAAGTCGGCTCGACTTGGGTGGAATGCACCATCCGCGGGTGCGGCGAATGGCCCGGAGCCAATGGATCTCAGCTACGCTGAAGATGATGAGGTTGAACGCCAAGCTGCTGAGCAACGGGGGGGCATCCGTAGATGTTTTTTCTGCAGTGACACTCAACACCTGAGTCCAGATTGTCCCATGCGCAAGCACCCGTCGAGCGGAGGCTTCGCTTTTGACCAGAAATCTGGCTCGTCGCAGGGAATCGCCAACCTCCAGTAGGCCGCCCCACGCCTACTGGGGAAGAACTATGTTCTGTTGAGCCTCAGGGAGGAGGTCATCAGGGTTTAGCCCCGAAGAGCACCGTGCTCTCCAACACGGGGCGTGAATGCAAGCCGGACTGGCTGGTCGTTCAAGCGACCGTGAAGGGCTTTGACAAGCCGTGGACAATTCTAATCGATTTGGGAGCGTCGGGTATGATTACCCGACGCTCCACAATGGAAGGAAGGCAGCAGCATGCTGAGGCGCTATCAGTGCGTACGAGTGACATCATCACTGCCCGTCTCACGACGGGGACCCGTGTCACGGTGCCCAAGGTTCCTGTGAACTTGGGCGTGAAGTTTCTTGAACGCTGTCTGGTCCTTGACCTGGATTCGAGATATGATTTTATCCTCAACATGGCATGGCTGGAACGCCATGAGCCAAGGATTGATTGGAG
>JAHWLE010001280.1:0-12566 GCA_024679135.1 Phytophthora foliorum
TCCTGTGCGCACTCGCTCGGCGGATCGCGGCCCGCGCTCTGCGCCGCGACCCGGAAAAATATCATCTGCGTGGTTTCATCTCCGTTCCAGCCGACGCCCGCGACGCGCGCGCCTCTCTGGCCGCCACAAGACCGAGGTAAGAAATCCGTAAATTACCGAGGGGGGGCCTTCCCGCCTTCCCCGCATCCTGTCCCCTATGCGCCCCAGGGCCTTCAAAATGGATCTACCGTCCTAGTTGAGCGCCGGGGAGCGCTTGTTGCGGCTTCCCGGGCTCAAATTGGACGTCTGGAAGTGCCTCGTCATGGTAAATTACCGTACCGTACGGTCATTTATTTTGCGGGTGCTGAACATGCGCTCGGGAGAAGGGCAATGCCCCCCAGAGTAGAGAATATATGACACCCAATGAGTGCAGTAACTAACTGATGTGTTTTTGTGTCTGGTTCGTGGCTGGTGCTGCAGGAATTTACTTTAGAGCTGAAGATTCGGAGGCTGGTCAATTGTCCAGGACTCAAGCCGGCTCTGCAGCTCGGAGACGCGTGGGAAACCTTCGCGGGAGCAAAGCAACTGCAACTGCTGAAACAGAGAGCACTGCAGCTACTGAGGGCAGCCATACGAGTCAGTTTAACTAGCTCATGTCCGTTCCCCAGCAATCTATGCCCCCTGTTTCTCAGTATGCACCAAAGCCGACAGTAGCAGGTCATTCTGATTCCACTTCTACTACGCCAACAAGCAACGTACGTTGCACTATTGTGGCTGCAACTACTTTGGAAGAAGGCTGCAATCCTAATGGTGTTGTGGGGGTGTCTGTTTGTATCCCCCATTTTATTTGTGTGAACAGGTCATGAACACAAGCCCTTCGGGGGCTTCAGTTTCGCAAACAACATCGACAACGAGTACAAGCTCCATGACTGCTACAACTACCAACACCGCTGCAGCCGTTGCAACCGCCGCCGCCGCCAACCCGGCAATTCCAGGAGCGGGAGGAGGGGTTGCAGTTGCAACTGTTGGCGCGGCGGCGGATTGGAGGGATAAAGACGCCGACCGAGGCGCGAGGCAGCAAATTGCTCGGATCATGTGGGTATTTGAAGGGAAATTGTTATGCATGGGCGGTTGAATTTTGATTGACTGAACGTTGCCGGAGTGGTGGTGATCGTGTACAGCTTGACGCTGATAATGAAGAGTGCGAACAGACCGACTTCCGCGAATTATAATCCGCGAGAGATCGCAAGGAGACTGGAACACACACTGTACATGGGTGCGCCATCGAAGCAAGAGTACAGCAATGTGCAAACTTTAAAAGCCCGGCTACAACAAGCGCTGGACAACTCTAGGAGGCGGCAAATGCAGCAGCAGCAGGCAAGACTACAGCAGCAACAGCAACTTCAGACGTCAGGAGCGTCTGTCGATTCTGCTCAGCAGCAAACTCAAGCCCAACTACTTCAGCAGCGGCAAATGGCGCTACTTCAGAGACAGCAACAACAGCAAATGGCAGCAGCGTTGCACAACCAAAGAGCTAACTTCCAGGCCGTTCCGTTTCCTGGAGTGTCTGGTGCTATGACCCAGTCAGCCGCGGTTAATCAACCGTTGCAGATGCCGGTGAGTATGTCGCAGATGGCCGTGAAACCTCCTGGATCGATTGCAGCTGTGAGTACGACTCCAGGAACTGTGGCTTCGTCCTCCAGCAATGGAAAAGCTGCAGCGGGAAATTCGATTCTGGACGAGTTAGAACGTGAGGCAGATGAAATGGCTAATGGAGTGAATGATCAACCGCTATCTATGCCCGAATCCGAACTTCAAGCTGCAACAACCCCGACTGGGACGCTGAACTCTGCAATTGGAAACAACTTTTTGAACGTGACGCCCACTGCCGCTTCGCCAACGATAGTTGGTGCTGCTGGACCGGGTTCGTTTAGTGCGGCTCCGCTGAGCATGCCACCCGATGTTAGCTCTGGCGTTGCTTCCCCTGCGACTTCGTCGTCTGCAGGACTGGTCCAACCAACTCCTGCGATGATTAGTGCCGCCTCAGCCACTGCCGGAGCAAATATGTACCATGGAATGAATTTGACGGGCCCACAGATCCAGCAAATTCAGCAAATCCAGCAAATGCAACAGCTTAGGCGGATGCAGCAGATTCAGCAACTTCAACAACAGCAGTTGACCGGGAAAGTTAGCGCTGCCCAATTGCAGGCTGGTGCAACTGTGCCAACCAGCGGTATTTCGACAACACCAACGTCTGCAGCGGCTGGGAATGGAGTTACACCTGGAATGATTCAGATGAACGAGGTGTCAATTGCTCAAAAGCGGGAGGAGCTTAAGCGGCGTCTAATTCAGTTGAAACACGCGCGGACATGTACGACTGGCGAGTGTTCAATTGATTACTGCAGCCGCACAAAAGCGTTGCTTTCGCACGTGTCACGATGTGCAAATGCCCAATGTTCAACTCTTGGATGCAAGTCGACTCGGCAGTTACTGTCACACTTTCGCAAGTGCCGTAATTTGCAGTGTGATGTATGCAGCGCTATTCGGCCTCCGATGAACGAGAATGAGCAGCAACTGGTACTTCGGCGGCAACAAGAGCGACTCTGTATGCTACGGCACGCTAGCACATGCACAGCACAGCAGTGCATTCTTCCGTATTGCGCTGGAATGAAGGTTCTTTGGAAGCACATCTGCGAGTGTCATCAACGACAATGTCGAACGGATCATTGTATTTCATCACGCTACGTGCTTTCGCACTTCAAGCAATGCAACAAAATGATCTGTGAAGTGTGTGGCCCAGTGCGAAAAGCCATTAAAGTGGTCGACTCCTGCCGAGGGAACCCTGCTCAACTCCAACTGGCGGCCAGTCAGTGCCCGGAAGGTGTGCGTGGGTTGATCAAGATTATGAATACTACTGCTGCAGCGGTTCCTGCAGGCGTGCCAGCTTCTGCTAAGCAGACAACGACAGGCAGCGCACACCAAAACAATGGCGCGAGCGTGAAGACTGAGGGAGTGCCTGTAGGTGGCAGTGACCAGGGTCAGAAGTCTGGTGCCGGAGCAAACGCGACAATCTCCAAGGAGTCAAGCCTGCTCGAAGAGATGAAAAAGAAACCCCTGAAGCTGCAAACTGAAAAAGAGAAAAAGCTGCGACGGAAAGAGCAGGCAAAAATCGCTAAGGCCCGCGCTCAGGCAAAGGCAGCGGCTGCGGCTGCGCTTACGGGGCCTGTCACCGGAGCCTTGACAACGCCTGGAGTAGCTCAGCCCATTATGCACAATGGTCTTGTGGTTCGTGGCACCCAGGCAGAACTGCGTGGTGAGCACCATGTTTCGCACCAAGATATCTCGTTCCTAGACTCGATGACAGAAGGCCAACTGGATGAACACATTCGCTCACTCAGGTTCAATTTCTGCGGGCATATCTCGATTGCGGAGCTGAAGAGCCGGCTGATGCCGCTGCTTACGAAGCTCATGGATAGTGAATATGGCTGGACATTCAATAATCCAGTCGATCCCGTGCAGTGGAATATTCCAGATTACTTTGATATCATCAAGTGTCCAATGGACCTCGGTACGATCAAAAAGCGACTGGAAAACGAGCACTACAATAGCGTTGAGGCTTTTGCAGGTGATGTGCGTCTGGTCTTCGAAAATTGCATTGCCTACAATAGCAGCACGAACAAGTTCAACATCGCAGCGAAGCAGCTACTCGCCTCATTTAACAAGTCCTTGGCGTCGCTCAAAAATCAGCTGGAAAAACAACTATTCAAGCGTTGTGAGCAACGCCGGGAGGAGATGTGTCAGCTGTGTGGCGGGGACTCGTTCAAGTTTGCTCCGTGTATGCTGTTTTGTAGCGGTCCGTGTGCTGGTCGGATTCGAAGACACACGCATTATTACAGTGATCCTCGGGGAGAGCATCATTGGTGTTCAAGTTGCTACAAGCAGATGAAAGATGGCCCGATCGACATGTCACTTCTACCTCAACTATCGAGCGCTGCTACAGAAGTGGCACCTCCTCCGAGTGTTGGTGCTGTTCCATTCGACGGAGTGCTGAAGAAGTCGTCGCTGGTAAAACGGAAAAACAGTGAAGTCGCCGAAGAGCCATGGGTAGAGTGCGACTCGTGCAAATTGTGGTATCACCAAATTTGCGCTCTGTTCAATGAGCGCAATCACGCAATCTCTGGCGAACAAGAACCGTTTGTATGTCCCATTTGTGTGAAGAAGCAACGCGCTACTGGCGTTAAACCGTCATTAGACAATGGTCTTAAGGCTAAGCGGCTTCCGATCACTCGCATGGCGAAATTGATTGAGACTCGTGTGCTGGAGGCTATTGAAAAGGCAGGCAAAGACGAAGCCGTGCGCATGGGTAGCATGGGCAATTCCGATAGTATCGGTTTTTCAAATGGTGCCAAGGAGTCTGCGTCTGACACACAGTTTGGAATTACCATTCGCGAAGTACTCAGCATCGACAAACAAGTGCAGGTCAAACCCAGAATGGCTAAGCTACTAGCGGCGAAATATGGGAAGACCAAAAAGGCTGATAACGGCGCCAGTGGTGAATCAGCTACTCAGACAAAGTCTTTAAAGCGTCCACGATCGACAATGTCTGCTGTCGAGAAAAAGGCTGCTGCGTCTGCCTCAGCTTCATCAGCTTTATCGCTGCAACTGACGTATCGCTCGCGGTGCATTTGCGTCTTTCAAGAACTGGATGGTGTAGATGTGCTGATCTTCACACTGTACGTGCAGGAGTATGCTGCAGACTCCCTATCGCCCAACGCTGGGCGTGTGTACGTGTCATATTTGGATTCGGTGAACTACTTCCAACCGAAGAAGCTGCGCACGTTGATGCACCAGCAGGTGATGCTGGGCTTTCTTGAGGATTGCAAGAACCGTGGCTTTCATACATGCCATATTTGGTCTTGCCCACCACTGAAGGGCGACGACTACATTTTCTTCTGCAAGCCAGAAAACCAGAAGATTCCGAAGTCAGCGCGACTGCGCCAGTGGTATCAAAAGCTGTTGCAGCAAGCCAAGCATGACGGCCTTGTGGCCAATATTTCCAACTTGTACGCTGAATACTATATGAAGAAGAAAGCAGCCCACGAGCTGCCCTACTTCGAGGGCGATTACTGGCCGCGGCTCGCTGAGGATCTTATTAAACAACTGGAAGAAAAAGACAACGGTAATCGAGCGAAGACTAGTACTCCGGGGCAAGTCGACGGTGCTGCTAGGAATACGGCAAGCGCCTCTGGCGCTAGTACACCAGCGAATGGCTCTAAAACACCGATTACTCGATCGCCTTCGCCAAGTGAGGCTAGCAATGAAAATGACACCGCGACTGATAGTGCGACTGATGTCAGGGCTACAACGTCGAAGAAAGGAGCGATGACTCCTGGTTCGAAGAGCAAAAGCAAGCGCAATAAAAAGGATGCCTCAACTGAACCGTCGGTGACACGTAGTAGTGCTTCGAAAGCGCGTTCGAAGAAGGGGGGTAAATCGTCGCGTTCTGCTAGCAGCTCCAAGAACGTGATCAATAACGATCCACTCATGCAAAAGCTGAAGGGTATTCTCGAGCCTCAAAAAGATGACTTCTTCGTGGTGGATTTGTACCCGAAGTGCCACAAGTGCGGGGTGCCCATCGTGCACGAGGGCTACTGGGAGTTGAAAACGGTCCCCCCACCTGCATCGGTTAATAACTTGCTGGAGGCTACCAAGAAGACTCGTTCTTCGTCGTCGAGCTCACGCAACTCGCCGCCGCGTCATTATCACTACTTTTACTGCGGTTCATGCTACGACTCCAATAAGACGCAGCTGTTGCATCGTGTTGAGGTGTCTAGCAACTGCGCTAAGCGAGCCAGAGACTTGAGTGAGCGCATTCTGCCGTTGAACGAGAAAGCAGCCGCTGCCGAGCTGGCAGAGTTAGATCTGCAGGAGATTAAATTCGAGGCGATTCTGAAGTTTGTCGATACCGAGCAAGATGTGGAAGAAGATATCCAGGCCATGAACGATGATAAATCGAAGGCGGAAAAGAAGCAATCCGAGGAGTTGAAAACCGACAAATCTGAGGACAAGACGAGGATAAGCGACGCTGATGCTAAGGTTTCTACACAAGCGAGGGACACCGCAGCAACCGAGGTGAGCAATAAAACCGCCGACGAAAATGCCGAAAGCAAATCTGCAGCTGCATCAAGCGACGCGGCTTCTTCCACGGAGAAGGCAGCAGTCGCTTCCTCGGACAAGGAGAAGCAAACTGAAGAAAACCACAAGGCGACAGAGCAGACGAAGGAGACGATGGCAGTAACAACTGTACAGTCGAAGAAGTCCAAACATATTGGTGCTGAGCTGGACGACCTGATTATGCCTTGCGAAATCTTTGATACACGCGAGGCCTTCCTGTTGTACTGCCAGAACAACCATTGCCAATTTGACCAGATTCGGCGCGCAAAGCACTCGTCTATGATGGTGCTGTATCACTTGTTCAACCAGGGCACCACTGGCTTCACGTTCAGTTGCTCTAACTGCAAAATTACATTGCTGAGTGGAAACCGCTGGAACTGCTCTATCTGCCCGGTTTTCAACCTTTGCGATACGTGCCACGCGAAGACAAAGCACGAGCATCAGCTACATTTGTTCAAGGTGGTACCCATCCCGAGACCTGGCAACGAAGTGTCCAACGAGACGGTGAGTACGAAGGTTAAGGGTGTTGTATCTACTGCTGGTGGGGCAGCAGGTCGTGCCATTAAGCGTGAGGCGGGCAGCTCGGACCTAAAGCGGGCGAAGCATGCAAAGGGGACTGGGAAGAAGGCAGGTGGTTCTCGCAAGCGCAAGTTGCATCAGACTTCTTCTCTGGTTGCGACTCCGGCATCTACTACTCCAGCTGTGAAACCTGAGGTAGCGGCAGCACCTGCGACAGTGCCTGCAGATGCTGAAGCCAACGCTGCTTCAGCCGCAGCTCCAGCCGCCGCAACAGCCTCAGCTAGCGCTGATTCTGCATCCAACGGCAACAACTCCGACAGTGATGCAGCCAAGAAGCGACGGATCCACAATATCGACCCCCAGCTCCTGCTTCAGCTGGAGCACGCGAGTAGCTGCACGGTGCCCAACTGCACATTCTTCAACTGCAACCGCATGCAAGCCATGCTCAAGCACGGAGCGATCTGTGAGCAGCGTCTTGCAGGCCCCTGTGTGCTGTGCAAGCGCATCATTGGACTGCTCTCCGCGCACGCTCGCCAGTGCACCAAGGACTACGCGTCGTGCAAGGTGCCTCGTTGTGCCGATATCCGCCGCCATTTTTTGGCGCAGGTTCAAGCTCGGCAACAGCAGCTCCAGCGCGCGCGGCAACTTCAGGCCCAGCAACAGGCTGTGGCGAACACCGCCACTGCCGCTGTTGCGGCTTCTTCTGTTGCTACAACCCCTGCAACCGGCGAAGAGGGCAAGGACGCAGCAGCCTCGTAGGCAAGCTGATGGGTGGAGTGTCGTGGAGTAGTGGATAGTGTCAGGTGTTGCGACGCGAACGTTATGAAGGGAAAGCGGCCTTGGAATCGTAGTAGTAGTAGGTAGTCATAGAAAACTAGGATAGGATGTGGCGTCAAGCCGCTTGGCTGGCAGCTTCAGCCACTCATTTTGCTAATGAATACGTGTTTTGTTCGAGTGTTGGCCTAGCGAGAGCCATCTCGGTGCCCACGGCGGTGGGTGGGGTGAAGATCAGGCGTTCATGATCGTCGCAGCCTGACCAAAACGCAGCTGGGAGCAGTGCACCGCCCCTGTTGGCACTGATTCGATCCACGAGGTGAATATGCTCATACAAAGCGGCCACAAACGCAGCACTTAGACGAGCAGTAACTTCAGCGACTCCCAGCGTTTCCAATGCTGCACGCAGAGCAGTGGAAGCTTCGTCCTCAACCTTGGACGGCGCATTCTTGTGGTCCAACGAGTCGATGCTCTTGTCACCAGCGTGCTCGGATTGTGGTGGGAAGTTGTTTTGGTGCTGTAGTTTACGAGTAGTGTCATCCTCCGCCCTGACCTCGCATTGCTTCAATCCCTGACAGAAGAGCTAGGGTTCGTTGCACAACTGAGTAAACCTGCCTTCGGAACACTTGCAGGTAGCTGCTTACCTCTAGCATCCGCCTCAACATCTGCCGAACCAGTGGAGGGAGTTCCTTCAGTACACCTGCTACGGCCTCACGATCAACTGGTTGCTGTCGTGGAGATTTAGGCGACATTTTCACCTTCGCGCTGGGGAACAACAAGCTGTGCCATGAAATCGGAGCAACCGATGCAATTTGAGGCACCAAGTCTCGTAAAGCTGCCGAGAGACTCTCGTTGTGTGCGTCGTAGCGAAGTCGGCGGATAGCAAACTGCAACAAATACGTTAGTGAACGAGTAAAAAAAATCGCGATGCGAATTAACCTTACTCGGTCGTGAATTTGAGGCATCTTGCTTGCGATTCTCCCCTCGAAAGGTAACAACTGCAGCCCGCTCGCCCCAACTGTCACAACATGCAATGTTCCTTCGTGTCGCAGTAGTATCTCGCAGCTATACAAGTGGAAAGCGGTCAGCACATATTCTGAAGTAGTTGAGGAGGTCGACCGCACCTGGTCCAGGCTAAGCAGTGCAGCAACCGATAAACCAAGTTTTAGCTTCGACAGCCGATACAAGTCCACGCTCTCAAGGTCACGTACGAGGCAAGGAGGTCACGCGCTGGATAGGAAACTCACCGCGCTGCATGCGCTGGATGTCCCGAGCCACGACAAAGTCCACTCCTACTCGCAAGGCCGCGTCCGCGAGCTTTTCGCGGGCGAGTAGCAAGTCGCCATCTTCACACAGCGCCAACACGTCTTTGACTTGTAATTGCAAAGTCGACGGTGGCTGTGAGAAGCTGGTGCTCAAGCTGCTGCCCATGGCGCTCAATGCACTGCTAACGTTATAAACAGCCACGACGCATTGCTATTTGCTGCATCGTATATTTTTCGGGACCAAGTGTCCTTACGAAAGTGGTAAAATACCGAGTAGCAAATTGCCTTCAAGTTCGATTCATCTGTGGCGAGGACGCATCGCCGCGCCGTTGGAAACTGCTCATGCGCGAACGCCTTTGGAAATGCGTAGGTGATCAAGCGCACGGGTTCAACAACCTGTTCGAGCCTCCACTTTTTGCGCAGTTAGCCGGCCGAGTCACAATAATGCTCCTTGTTCCCTGCATTCAGCGAATCCCGGAGATATCAGGATCTGCACTTCACGCTGGACTCGCGGGAAAGTCTCAACGCTGTCACAAATTGTGACTCTCAATGTGTACATGTACCTTCGCGCGGCCCCAGCCAGGCCGCAAAGACTCCTTCCCCGTTCCGGCGACTCGAGCAGTCGATCGAATTGATCACCGCTGTTTCTAGTCGCCGTCCACATGATTGGCGCCCCGCACATGCCGCTCGGTGTTCGAACGCGTGATTGGCCTGAGGCGCCCCGCCATCACGGCATCACCGATGCACCGGTGCCTCGGTTGCGACGCCAATTGTCGGCGCTCTGGGGACATCAGATCAGCGCTTTCGTGTTGAGTTTTCCCGGTTTTGCAGCGACTTAGAGTGTTAGCGCCGTGATAGCTTGCCTTGACGTGACACCGTGTCAGACACTATCCCCTGCAACTCTCCAACTTGTGACGGTTCACCGCCGCGGCGAAATGCCGTGATTGGCGCGAGGCGTGCGCTTCGGCGCGAAGCTGCCGCTTATTGCTCGAAAGCAGCTTGCCAACTTGACCCGAGAGGACCTCACACACTTCTTCCGATGGTGCCTCTGCGTTAATGGCTGGCTGCGGGGCGGCCGCATGAGGCGACCGTGCGCTCGGATGGGCTCGACAACTCGAGCACTACCGCTTGGTGAGCTCCGAAGTCCATTTCCGAATCTGCTTCATTGAGGCACAGCACCACCAAAAAAGGAGGACCATGTCCCAACGCGAGTCGAATCTGTCGACACCTCGGCTTAGCAAGAAGCTGCAGGTTGAAGATGGTGCCGACTATCTCGAGGCCAAGTCACCCAATCTGATGGCCAAGGTCGAAGAGGGTGCCCTGCGTGAAGGTCCGCCGCCGGACTCGCGCAGCAAGACCTACTTCGGCTTCCTGTTCCAGTACGCGGGCGCTGGACTGATCTACAGCGTGCTCTACAGCCTCACGTACCCGTTCCTGAACAACTACTTGCGCATGTCGGGCATTGCAACGGCTTCCGCCAGCGTGCTGATCGCGCTGCCTTGGTCGCTCAAGACCTTCTTCGGTATCATCACGGATTGCTACCCGATCTTCGGCTACCGTCGACGCCCATACATGGTCATCGGCTGGGCAGTGTGCACGGTTTGCTCGTTCGTCATGGCTGTGCTGCCGGAGGGCGACCCGTACTACCCGGACAATGCATGGGCATCGCTCACTGAGTCGGAGCTCACTGCGGAACAACTCGCGGAGATCAACTACGACGCCCCCGACGCCGGCATTAAGTTCATCCTGCTCATGATCGTCGCCAACTTGGGTATGGTGCTGTCTTTCACGGCTGCCGGTGGCACACTCGTTGAGCTCTCGCAGCGGGAGGGCGAGAAGAGGCGTGGCGACTTGCAAACCATGATCTGGGTCGCTCGTGACGCTGGTGGTGTCGTCGCTTTAGCTCTTGTCGGATTCGGTCTCAACTCAGAGGAGTATGGCGGCACCTTCTCGGGCTCGATCCACGTGGGAGGTCTCATGGGTGTCTGCGCCGTCACTTCGCTCATCACTGGCGCGGTGGCTTGGTACTGCATTGATGAAGAGCGCGCGGAGCGTCGATCGATGAGGGTGGAGGTCAGCAAGTTGTTCGACCTGATCCAGTACCGTGTCGTGTACCAAGTACTGGCCTACCAGTTCTTCGGCAACATGTTCTCCTACGTGAGTGTGACGGCCGCGACTCCGCTGCAGAGCGTCTGGCTGACCATTACGCCCGTGAACAGCAGCGTCGCTTCCATTATCTCGACCTTTATCTCTATGGCGTCGCTCCTGGCAGTTCGTCAATGGGGACTGAACTGGAACTGGCGCTGGATGATCGTGGTCACGGAATTTGCTGTCGTGTTCGTGGACTGCTTCCCGACGTTCCTCACGATTTGGGACGTCGTCCGCAGTCAGTGGTTCTGGCTGGGCGTGCCGCTGCTGGAGCAGGTGCCGACCAACATCGGCTTCATTGTGTCGACCTACTGCATGGTCGAGATCATGGAGGAGGGCAACGAAGCCGCTTTCTACGGCCTCGTTGTCGCTGTGTCGAGTCTGGCGTCGCCGTTCGCCACGGTCATCACCAAGAACATCGACGCCAACTTCGACATTGCCACGGCCGATCTCCAGCGGGACGACACCGAAGTCCGTCAGCAGGTCACCTACGCGTATCTGTGCTCGTACGCGTGCAAGATCTTCTCGACGCTCTTCGTGCTACTCATCCCGCGCCAGAAGGCCGAGACGCAGGAGATGCGTCGCACCGGCGGCAAAAGTAAACTCGTGGGCATCCTCGTCGTGGTCATCATCGCCTTCACGTACGTGTGGACGATTATGACCAACATCATGTCCATCTTCCCGTCCACCTCCTGCCTCAAGATCGCTGGTGGCGACGGCTGCTAGACTACTGCAAACTACCATTGATGTCCGTGGGGTCCACTCAGATCCACATATGCGTCAATACACATATCTACACAACAAAAAGTACGGACAGCAATATGCATCATAACGACCGCCGTCTCAAGCCACTACTCATACCCCAACGAATGTTAACATATACTAAGTTACCAGCATGTCACTCTGTTATTGCCGAAGAGAAGGTTGCAGTGGATATTTGCACCACCATGCCAATGGACCTCGCTCAGCAACTGGGATAAAGTTTGCAGTGCGACAGTTTGCTAGTTTTGCTGTGTGACACTGAGTCAGCGCGAACGGGATTTCCAAGCAAAAATCGCAACCATCTGATATCCCAAGATTTTGTGTGTGCATGAAAACGAGGCTCGACACCAATGCGAGTGAAGGTTGCCTTGCCATGATAAAGTAGAACACGACCGGCATGCGCAGCCTGACGAACTTAGTCACTATTTAATAAACCCGCTGCTGGTGGCGACTGTGCACGGCAGAATCAAGCGGTAAGGATAGCAAATGGTAATGGGCCTCCTTGGGACACCCGCCGACCAGGATAGCCGTGCAGCGAGTCAAACAGCAAATGGCTTCAGTCTTCACCAAGCCCACAGCGACTAGTAAAACCCGTTAGACACCTCACGTCCGATGGATTTTCAGCCGCAATAAGTCCGCTATAACCCTCCAACCACGGTACAACCTCCATGCCTTTATAAACACCATCACCCTCTCTGATTGGTCCCTCCCCTTCCTCCCCTTACAAAATCCGCATCATGGGTACAGCCTCCCGTCTCTTCCCAAGAAATCAGTGTTGGCAAGATTTGCTCAGCCAAACGGCAACGACCCGCTCGCCACCCGCATCCTCATTCCACCTTTCGCCGTCCAAGCCCGCACTAAAGAAAAAGGTCCTCGCCCACAAAAGCCCAAAAGCCCATTTACATACACTCATGGCACACCGGCCCGACGGCGCGCGCGCGCCCG
>JAHWLE010001281.1:0-12563 GCA_024679135.1 Phytophthora foliorum
CCCCATCATTTCACGCACGACGGGATCACTGAAGGCGTCTCCAAATTCGGCCTCTTGATCCCCTCCGCCTCCATACGTAGGCGAGCTCATCTCGGCCTCGATTTATCTTCACACGCGTTTAAGAACGCTCTTCCGTCGGTCTTCCGGACCGTTCCAGTTCTTGTTCGTACGCTTCACCAGCGTAGGACACTCGCCCCACAAAGCCAAGTAGCAGTCACTACCGTTCACTGAGACTTCTCCCGTTGGGTGGTGTCGTGGACAGTTCGATCGCCACTAGCAAGGACGCTCTCGAGTTGGAATACTCACACTCAGCGATATGCACTCCACGCCAACGCCTTCGACTTTGAGTCGACCTGAGACGTCACGGGCTTGGCTCTTGATCGCGATGTAAGCTACTCCACACGAAAGCTCGTCACTGCGATGAACGTAACTTCCCCCAACTTGACCCACACAAGTTCTTCGTCAGCAAGCAGAGTACCCTGCTTCTCCACCAAATGTCGCGAGCCTCCTCTGGCCTGGGGTCGGGTACTCCGCGGCTGTGTGCAATACTTGAAGATAGCTTGAGTAGGCGAAATAGGGAAGTGTAGTTGTAGTTGTATCTGATCGAATAAAGACTTGAAAACTTCTCTGTTGTTGTTGTTGCAAGGCAAGGGGAAATTCACGACTGACTAGGAAACACGGATCGGCATCGAGCCGACCTCACACTTGCGTATAGTAGAAATCTGGTCCAGAGAGAACGGTCGGGAAGCGAGCTCCTCACCTTGAGGACGACGCCCGGTCTCCAAGAACGCAGTATTGGCACGATTCGTGAGGATGACCCCCGTCCTTGGAACTCCCTCGCGGTGCCACTCTCCGACACGAGGAACGCTCCAGTAACGTATAGAGTCATCATTTCAGGCGGTAACAGCACCTTTAGACGAGGGACTCCGAGCCGGTCAAGGTTGGCGGGTTCGTCGGCTCGCAAAGCCTAGGACTTAGGATGTGTCCTCCTGGCAGACCGGTGAAATACCCGGTAGCGGGACATTCTCCTGGACTTGAAGCGCGCCGTCTTCGGCGTGCATCCGGAAGTTAGGCGAGTTGTTGTCGAAGAGCGTTGGAACGTTGTACAGCGGCACGTAGTTCGGCCGATAGGGCAACCGCCGATTCGTCTCTTGGGCAGGAACGACACCAGCTTCATGAGTAGCCTCCGCCCTTGGAAATCATACAACGTCTCTGCATCCTTTAGTCGTTCGAGACTAGCGAGTTCGGAGCGTTCGCGTTCCACAGCGCCAATATGAACGTTCTTGAGAACCTCCTGTATCATAGCGGTAGGAGCAGCCCGTTCGTACTTGCCGTCGACGTTCTTGAGCCTCCGCATGTGCGTCAGGAACCTGGCCAGAACGATTAGGAGACTCCAACTTGGCCCGTTCGCAATCCATTCCAAGTAATAGTTAACGACGTTCAGAGTCATCATTGTGACGAACACACCGAACGACCACAACAGCACGAAATCCAGCAGATCATATGCGGCCATGGGTAAATGAAAAGCGAGCGACATCAGTAGCAACACAATCCAGCACATGGTACGCAAAGCTGCCGCCACACGAGATCCAGTAGCCACAATCGCCTCGCGAACGGCACGAGCGTACTTGAGCACGGAATACCCCGTACGCAGTAGCAACTCGGGCAAGTACTCGTAGAAGGTAGCGTAGCACACCACCCACCAACAAACGCACATGCGTCCAAAACGCCCGAAACGCGCGTCTTGTTCCTTGAGCACGGACATCGGGACGGCGAACAAGGCGCCCCACAAGGTGAACGCATACGCCGGTCCACGGAGGCGTACTATTTCCTCGTCACACAGCACATCTTGGTATTGGGAAATGAAAGTGACCCACATGCTTCCAAGCATGCTCACCACGCGCCAAATCTCTCCGAGTAGAGTCCAGCCAACGTTCCTGAGGGGAGTTGTAGCGACCCACGCCGCGATACAGCATGCACCAGCTAATGCGTACTCCGGCAGGCGTTCCAGAGCGAGCACGGCCCAGTCGCTCGAGGCGCTCATGGTCAACAGCGTCGTTCGGTAGGTAGGCTGTAAGTTCTCGACTGTCAGGACTCGCCAGGCCACTCTGGCTCCTGGGGGCGAACACCACCACCGCGTTCCGAGGCCACCTGAACACCTCGACGCCGACTCTTAACCGTCGCGGAGCCGCAGACGTCAAACTCAAAGACAGCCATCGAAGTCGGCGACGGGGCGTTTGGTGGTCACCACCTTTCACTCGCCCCCGGCGCATTTAGCACGCTGGTCACCTGTCTCTCGCGGTGGAACCCCTTTCCCAGTCGAGGGCCATACAAAAGCCAAGTGTAATTGAACGGCAATTTGAAGGCATACTCAATACAATTCATACCGGCACTGCCATCAAGATGCAGTTGGACGGGTCATTCCCAGTCATCAGTCCGCCCCAGCGAAGTTTCGCCTCAGTCGCCAATTCACCTCCAACCCCGCAAGCGCAAGGAACCCCCCGATCGAGCAGGACGACTTCACCAAGGCCGTTGCGGCGCTCATTGCCAAGGAGCGTCTGCAGCGGGTCGAGCAGTTGTCTGCCACGGGCGAGCGCCTCGTGAACCTCAAATTTTGGGGCAAGTTCCGACAAATCCTCGCCACCAACCAGCAGACCAGCGGCCTAGAGATTCTTGATGACATCGCAGAGGCCCTCATCGACGACAAGAAGCCTGCTGCAGAAGCACTGAGCGGCCCCATCCTGATCCTACCACCAGTGGCGCTTCAAAGTGACGTCGCACCCCCCGCAGACCACCCCCGATTCGCCAGCTACCTCCCGAAAGAAGACCAGCAGAAGACCAGCAGCCCCGAACGCCCCAAAAAGAAGCAGAAGAGAGCGTCAACCTCCTCCACATAAGATTCACCAGAGCTACCATCCACGAAGGCCTCCCTCATCCCCTACGAATTGACTCCGAGACCACCACCAGGTTTGAAGCAAGATCTCGAAAGATTGTTCCAAGACGCGCAAAAGCAAGGCGTTCCGCTTTTCTAGATAGCTTATCCGTGGGAAGGCCAAAAGCTTTGGTACGACCCGGTAGCGTACCCTCACGTCCATTTGGCTCACTGGCGTTTCTGGATGGCAAACTGCCCTGTGTTCCTCGGGTGGGCTCTTCACGTGCCTTTGGTGTCCACACAAGCCCAAGGGCAGCGTCGCAAGCGCAAGATGGCGGCAGTCCGTGCCCGCCTTGAATTTTCAGCTTGTGCATCGAGACTTTTGGTTATTACAGTTTCGTGCAGCGTATCGAGACGGGTTGTCCTCCCTGTTTGATGTGGAGGGGCGGAGGCCCCGGCAATGGTGGAGCTGACGCCAAGACGTTCCCAGGAACACCAATCAAGGATCTGGGCGAATTGAGCCGCAAGGACAAGTTGGCTTATCGAGACAAGTTGAAGAACGCGTTCCTGCCGTTCCGCCTGGACGATGAAGGTGATCCCGATGTTACGTCCATCTTGGTGCACACCAGAGCGCTGGACCCGATGACGTCGGAGGCAGGGAGGCGCTTAAGCATCCGGGCACTGGTGCGCGTCCGATCGGACGTCACCTCCAACCGCAAACCACGGCAGCATTGGGTCGACGATACCTCCAAAGGCATCTGGGCTTCTCTGATCAAGAGCGAGTGCATTCAGAGCGTTCAAGCCGACATCCGAGAAGCGCTTCGTACGGACAAGTACAGCGTTCCCACCGTTCCACCTTACGATCCTCTGGAAACCAAGACCGAGGGAAATTCCCCCTTCCAGCATTCTGACGGCACGTTCACCGCTTTGCCACCCACCGATGAAGATGAAGAAGACAGATCCGACGAGGAAGAAGGCGAAGCCGGCGAAGAGGAAGCCGAAGCTGAAGACGAAGATGAGGATGAGGAGAAATCAGCAGCCGTCCAAGACTGGTAAGACGAAGAAGCTGCGGCCACCGACAAGTTACCCAAGCCGAACGCCCCTCCCGATAACTCCAGCGAAACGGTAACTAGGGCGTTCTTGCTCATCCACGAGTTTAAGGTAATTTTTAATCCAAAGAGCAATTTCCGCTTCACATGCGTTCCTTCATCACCCCAATTTCAGTCCAAAGCTTCCTTCCAAGTCCGAATAGCCGTTCGGTCGATCCGTTTTCCTTTCCATGTAGACGCGGGTCCCTCCCGCGTTATAAAATCTAATGATATGTAGTCATGCAAAATTAAACGCCCCATAACTTGAAGCGTCTTAGCTGTCGACACCATCTCGGCAGCGTTCCCGTTCCCAGCCATATAGCTAGAAAAGAAGCTCTTCCTCGTCGACGGCAGCGTTGGCCTCAGCCAGTCGCGAGCTGCGTCGACGTTCCGGCCAGCCGTTCTCCTCTCTTTGCTCCTTCTCGTAGGCCCGAATCAGTGTGTCGTGTGTAGGGAGGAGAGACGTCGTGGACCGCCAACAGGTCTCGTACGAAGCCGTGAGCACGAGGTACTGTTCTTGGTGACCCTTCACGCGTTTTGCTAAGATTTCCACAATAGGGTTCGAAACACCAGAGAAAGCGACCTCTTCATCATCGATAGTTAGACGTTCAACAAAGCTCGTGGACAGAAAATCATCTAGAGAGAGTAGGCCCGCATCGTCAGCGTCCCGTCGACTCTCGACCCCGGACGGCACCTCCGTCGGGAACGGTCGACTCCAGCGTCCTCGGAACTTCTTCAAGCGGTCCACGCTAATCGTCACTACGCGATCAGGGTGACTGGGTATGGCTATTTTGTAGGCGTTCTCTCCGATGCGTCCCAGCACGCGGTACGGTCCGTGCCACGAAAAGGCAAGCTTTTTGGTCTTCTTTTCGCCGCGGCGTGCTCGGAAGTATTGGTAGACCCAAACGGCGTCACCTTCCTCAAATTTCACGGCCACTTGATCCTCCAGGCGTCGCTCGTGTCTGTCTTGAGCTTTTAGAAGCTGTCTCTCGACCATTCGTCGGGTATCCCGCATCGACAGGAACAACTTCCTCCGATAGGTGGCGACCTCGTTGCTTTTCCACTCGTTGTTTGGGATTAGGAACGCTAAGTCAAGCGGCAATACGGGGTCCCTACCGTACAGACTGAAAAATTGTGAGTCCCCCAGGGCCTCGTGGTATGAAGTACGGTAAGCAAACAGTATGCGAGGCAAGTAGAGGTCCCAGTCGGTCTGAGCCTCACTCACATACATGCGCAACATCCCAAGTAGCGTTCCATTGAAACGTTCGACCAGACCCTGTGTCTGGGGGTGGTACGCGGCACCAAACAGCTTCTTGATTCCGAGGGTTTCGTAGAACGAATGAGCCAATTCCGAGGTGAAGTTGGAACCTCTGTCGCTGAGCAAGCGTTCGGGCACACCGTACCTCGAGATCACCTCGTCCACCATAACGTTCACAAACGTGATCGTATCTAGAGCTGCGATCGCGAACGCCTCCACCCATCGGGTTAAATAGTCAGCGAATACCAGGATGTACTTATTCCCGCGGGGTGTGGTCACGAGAGGGTCAATAGCGTCGACGACTAGCAGAGAGAACGATCCAGATAATTCCTGTACGGGCATGCGCTGCATTAGACCGTTCTTCCAAGGTCGATAACCCTTGCCACTCCCACACACGGAGCAGGATCGAACGTACTCAGCGACGTCCCGTTTCCATCCGTGCCAGTACGCATGCTTCCGAACTTTATCCATAGTCTTCGTTTGGCCCATGTGAGCAGAGAACACATCAGCGTGGCAGTAGTGCAAAACCGTCTCAATGAAAGGTAAGGGGATCACCGGAACGTCTAACGTCTTAGCATGTCCCGCTCGAGACTTCAAATGAACGCGCCTCAGCAGCATGCCGTTCCGAGTTCGATATAGGGGAGCCATCTGTAGTACCCGCGTTCGCAATTGAACGTCCAGTGCTAGTGACCCATGCTCCACGAACGCTACCAAAGCTTGTATCCAAGGAGTCCGCTTTTGCTCCGAAATGAAGCGTTCCGAGTCGAGACCAAACACATCCACCGGCGACGTCCATAACGGGGCAGAGTCAACATCTTCCGTAGCCACGCCAGGACGGGGTGAACCTGAAGGTACATTCTCGGAGCCGAGCAGCTCCCCGACTTCGCTGGAACCACGATCATGAAGCGAGTCCGGCCCAGGCCGAGCGTCCTGCGGAACATCGTCACTACGTTCAAGGGGAACGTCCTCCTCGACTTGGGCTGAACTTCGTTCCTCGGGGTCCGAGTCGTTGAGGAGATCCTGCATCGTGATCGCGTTCACTGTCGTCGAGTACAACCTAGACAGACCGTCGACATGACCCATGGACGTTCCAGCCTTGTGATAGACTTTGAAGCGCAACTGCAATAATTCCATGGCCCACCTGGCCAACCTCGCGTTGGTGGCTCGGTTGCTCTCGTTGAAGACCCAGGTGAGGGCCTTGGGGTCCGTGTACAAGTCGAATTCCTGGCGGCCCAGATAACATCTGAACTTTCGAGTAGCCCAAATAATGCCCTAGCACTCAATTTCAGAGGTGCCGTCCTGCTTTCGGATCCAATTCTTTTCTGACCCAAGGAGCAGCTTACTAGCGTACGCTACCGCGCGTTCTTGGTCATCTACTGTCTGCATGAGGCACGCTCCCACAGCGAGTTTGGACGAGCCCACATAGAGCTTGAATCGTTTCGAAAAGTCGGGGTACACTAGTATAGGAGGCTCAATAAGGCGTCTCTTCAATTGTTGAAAAGCAGCCTCGCAGTCGTCGTTCCACGAGAACTCCACGCCCTTCATCTTCAGTCACTCAATCGGCGCAGCGATTGCAGCGTACCCGGGGATGTATCTGCGGAAGTAACTTGTCAGACCCAGGAAGGCCCTCACCGTGTGCAAGTCGTGAGGCCTCCACACGTTCATCACACTCTTCACCTTCTCGGGATTCGGCAAGATCCCTGATGGGGTCACTATGTGCCCAAGGAACGCTACCTGATCGCGCCCCCACTTGCACTTCTTCATTTTGAGCTTGAATCCCGCGGCCCGAAACCGTTCCAACACTTGTTTCAACCTCACCAGGTGAGTGGGAAAGTCGCTGCTAAACACGACACAATCGTCCAAGTATACCAAGCACGTACGCCATTTCAGATCGACTAGCACATTCTCCATGAGTCTCTCGAACGCTGGCACAGCGTTGCACAAGCCGAACGGCATGACAAGCCATTGGTATAGTCCGTACTTGCACGTGAACGCTGTCTTCTCCACGCTATCATCAGCCATTGGAACGTTCCAGTATCCAGATGCAATGTCCATAGTAGAGAAAAGCTTCGCGTTTCCAAGCACATCGAGAATGTCATCGATAAGAGGCATCGGGTAACAGTCCTTGATAGTGACGGCATTCGATCGCCGATAGTCGATACAAAATCGGATGCCGCCGTCCGGCTTCCTGATCACGAGGACGTGGCTGGCCCACGGACTCGTTAACGGTCGCATCAACCCCTGTTTGAGGTACTGGTCGATTTCCGCCTCCATGACGTCTCCTTTAGCTTTGGATACGCGATAGGGCCGTTGCTTGATAGGAGGATGCGTACCCGTGTCGATCGAGAATTGTAAAAGGTCAGTCCGACCCGGGGTCAGCGAGGTCTCGCCGAACATGTCGTGGAACTGCTCGAGGAGCTTGCGGGGTAAGTCTTGTTGTTCCGATCCAAGTTTTGAATGCGCGAAGTCCACCTCCAGCTCTCCTTGGAACGTCTTCTTCAGTCCAGGCATTGGTTCTCGCGCGTCAACGGCGGAGATCGCCGAGTTGCGGAGCACCGAGTCAACCCACGCCGAATCGTGAGGCGTTCCCAGGCCTACCCCGGCTTGCACGGCTACGGACGTACTCGTTTCCTTCGACCGGTATTCAAACGCAAACGCCGTTTCCGGTACGACCGTGGCCGCAGCCAGGGTCGTTCCGCGCTTGATGACCATCACCTCCGTGGACGGGTTGCACACTTCGACGATAACCTGTCGATCGTGCATCCTATAAAGCGTCCTCGTAATCCGCACGGGTCCCTCCAGTTCGGGTAGGCCTTCGACCAGGACCGTTACACCTTCATGATCTGGACCGTGAACTGCGGTCACCACTAGAGCTTGTCCACCCGGCTGAACCTGTACGGTGGCTGTAAGACGCGACCGATACATTTCTTCGACCCGTGGAGTGCCCAACGGGAACACCTCGCCAGTCCTTTAAGGTCATGATGTTCTCATCCAAATCAATCACGGCGCGGAACACCTTCAAAGTGTCGGTTCCCAAAATCGCGTCTACGTGGAGTCGATCGACGACCGCGAACGGTCTCGCCTTCTCATGCGTTCCCAACCGCATCGGGAGGTCGAGTTCTCCGAGGATACGCAGCTTGTGTCCCGTGACACCGTTTAGACTACCTCGGTACGGTCGTAGAGGGGCTTCGGAGAGGCCAATTCTTCGCAACACCTTAGAGTCGACCAGACTAGCGATGGCTCCCGAGTCGATCAGCATGTTTGCCGGAGTGCAGTCAATAAACCTGACCGAGATAGCTTCGAAGCCTCCCACAGTTCCTATGACACGTTTTCCTTCGGGAACGACTCGGTCAGGGTCGTCTTCTTCATGACCGGGCATCTCTCGTAAGCCAGGTCTCCGCTTCCGGTTCGCTTGTCCGGCGTTCTTGACGACGTGGACGTAGTGACAGGGGTCGTTCCCGCTATCAGTACATTCACGAGCGTTCTCGACAACAGACGAACGTCCCGAGTACAATAGGGCACAATCGAACGTCACTCGCTTGTTCGGTTGCTCGTCCTTCGAGGCTGACGCGCGTGCTAGGTGTTGTTCACAATTTCCACCTCGATCACGTCGTTTCTCGCGAATGTGTTCACCGCTAATTCGGTATAGTTCCTTGACTAAGTTCAGCACCCCTCGACGGGGGGAGTCAGCAAGGGTTCCACCCGTAGTTAGCACGAGTTTGCGAGCTCGAGAGTCTAGGGCCTCTTCACGCCTCTCCTCAGGCGTCTCTCCAGCCTCAACAGACTTATCTTGGAGTCGGTAGGGCTCGCGCACGGGGGCTTCCTCCAACTCGTCTTCCTTCGCCATAAGATAGGCGACCTTCCGCACCAAACCACGCCACCTAGCGGGGAGGGCGGAGAGTTCACCGTACGCTCGGGAATCACCTTCGTCAACAACGTTACCGACTTCGTCCAACCTCCTCACTTAATTAGAGACCACGACGGCCTCTTTCACTTCAGCACGTTTCTCGTTGGTACGTTCCGTAGTTGCTCGACGAAGAACGTTCTCAAACCTTTCTTCACAGACACGATCGGTAGCAGCTTCTGGCTTGGGGTCAGAGTTGGTAGCGCGGGGATCGGACGGTTCCAACCCGTTGAAGTCTCGATCCGCCCTTTTAGCTTCCCTTGAAGAGGCGAGCATATCGCGGTACCAATCCAACCAATATTCCGGAGTCGATAGCTCTCCGGGAGACGACTCGCGCGCTTGGGCCAACGTTTCAGCAGGCACCCCCAAGAGCGTTCCCAGTTCTTCTAAGTTCACTTCCTTCTTCGGCAGGGCGTTCTCCTTCATTCGTAGCTTGAGTCCACTTCGTCCAGCGGAAATAGTCGCTCCTCAAGCTCCTTCTCATATTCTTTTTTTTCTTCCAGTGTAGCCGAGGGCACCCCCTTTTTCGAGCGCATCTAGGTCCTCGGGCGTGAATAGCCTAGCGAGAGGAGCCTCCGCGTCGTCCTCTGCTTCCCGTTCCGTACGGTGGCCGCGAGTCTCACCTTGAGGACTCGTTACAATTTTGGACGCAGGCACGGCATCGATCGGGGTAGTCACCGAGACTCGAGCCGTCCTGGCCACTTCAGTGTCTTCTGCTAGCGTTTTCAGGACGCTCTTCTCGTCTTCGATGAACGCATTAGCCCCAGGCGTTCCGCGTTCGTGATCCACTTCTCCGGAGTCGCTCCCAGCAACTCGGTTTTCCTCCTCACAGTCGTTTCCAGGAGGCTTGGCCTTATCCCCACGACTCATCGTTGGGGTTTCAAGAGCTCCATCCTCAGGGCTCTTCGTCATGTTAAAGTCTTCGTATACAATCTCCACCATGACTGGAGATAATTCCGAGCACTCAAGCTTGAGCACTCGCACAGCGTTCATTTGCCCACAGGCAGCAGCGTTCTTTTCACTGAACTCCGTTTCTCCATAGTTTACAGTATCGGAGGCCGTGGTATCACCATTACGCACAGCATCTTCTTCATTCGAGTGTTGGGAACTCCCTTCACCCATACATGCACACACGTCTCCGAGCTCCCTTTCCGTAGTACTTGCTGGTACGGCTCTCTCTTCGAGATCCAGCGTTCCATAAGGAGTAGACATATTCAATTCGTCAATCAAGTTCACAGTATTCACAGTCGATTCATCCGGAACCAACCGTTCCTCTCCAGCGTTCCTCGGAGCCACCAAAGGTCTGTCAAAACAATTCGCTACAGATCCTCCAGTACTCCATCTTGTGTCGTCTTGTCGGCGAGAGGAAGGAGCTACACCTCCTTCCCCTCCCTTCTGCCCCCATCGTTGCTGGGTAGGAGCTTTTTCTTGCGATGGCCCCGGCGTTCCGCGCGACATCATCTTGTGGAACGTCTCGGTCATGGGGCAGTTAGCGACCATGTGATCCGTGCTTTTGCATAAGAAGCAGGCTCTCCGAACGGGTTGTAGACTTTGACTGGTCCGATTCTGGTACGGTTGTCTGGGGGCTCGGCACTCCACGCCGATATGACCTCTCGCCTTGCAGTAGGGGCAAGTAGCCATCGCTCTTCTGCAAGTGATACGGCTACAGCCAAGCGTATGACAGCGCCCACACACCACAATACCGTCTTGAGTGAACATGTCTGGCCCTTGTCGGATTCCTCGCGTTTGATCCACACCGGAGACAGCGTTCTCGGCTCCTTGAGGAGTTGGTAAGCCGAGGCTCTGAGAACTCGAGTACGCCGTACTCGACTGAGGCGGATAGGCGTTCGCAGGAGACACGTTGTACGCCGCAGCAACGTACGCAGGGGACTGCACTTGAAGCGGTTGTTACACTGGCTGCCAGTGCTGCAGCAGTAGGTCTTGTGTCTGCTTTATGAGTTCCATCATCTGCGGGACTTAGGCGGCCCCCTCAGAAGCCTTGTTCTCTCCTGTCTCGGTAAAATCCTCGTCGTGCTCCACGGGCAAGTGCATATTCTTGTACAGCAACACCGTCACGGCCTGTGGGATGCTGTTGAACATTGTTGTGTTCAACGCAGCCTTCCATTCGCGGTTCCTCAGTCCGGATAGGAAATACTGGTAGCGCATCTGAGGGTCGACGCACTGGGCGGCGTCACATAAGCTCGAAACCAAGTCTGCCCAAACCTCCACGGACATGCCTCGGGAACGCTTGGTCGTCTTCAAGCGTTCTATCGTCTGCAAAGGCGTCTGACAGATGAATTGGTTGTGGAACCGTGTACGAAGAGTCTCAAAGTCGTCGATCTGCGAGTACATCCACCAGTCCTCGGCTGTCTTACTCTTCAAGCATTCTCGGAAAGCAGTCAGCCGCAAGGATTCGTGCAGCCCTTCCGTGGCCCTCTTGAAGGCGTTCCAGAACGTCCTCGCTTTCTCGACGGAAGCTCCTTCAGAGTAGAAAGGTTGTATCATCTTCACAGCGTTCTTAATGTGGGACGGCATACCTCCGTTCCAAGTCGCAGGGTGTTACCGGCAGGCTTGCCGTAACCACCCAAAGTCAATTGCTCGCTCGTCGGCTGCGGAGCCAACTGTCCGACCAGGCCTGCTGCATTGGTCGTCGTCGCCCTCCTGCAGCGACACCAGCAGCCTGATCCCAGTATGCAGGTTGCGGATTCCATACCGGTCTAGGAGTAGCCCCAAAGTTCGCCATGAACGGTTGATTGTAAGGGCTAACGTAACCCAGTGCAGGCGTTCCGGGAACTTCACCAATTGTCACTCCTCCATACGAGGCAATCGCCGTTCGGGGTAGCTGATTAACAGTCTTAGCAGTGCCCAGTACACTACCAGCAGGCGTTGCAGGTCTCCCTCCCCCAATCCACGGGGACAAAGAGGGTTGCGACAGCGAAGTAGCGACCGTTCCTCCAGGAGCACCAGCGATAGCGTGCTCAGGGTACCAATACCATTCACCAGTTGGGGTCCGGGCCCAGCGCACGTTCTGAGGTCCCAGGAACGCACTTGACAACACTTGTCTTGGTTCCTGCTGCGCACGTCCAGCGCTAGGATCCGCGGGAGCACTCATCGGTCTCGTCACCGGTGCCGAATAAGTGGGCAGCATAGTCGATACGGGAGGAGCGTTCAAAGCCGTCCCCGTTCCGACCTCCGTTGTTCCGACCGTACTTGAGCTTGGCACCGGCCAGGTCGCCAGCCCAGGAGTAGTAGGTGCACTTTGAGCCATTCGAGTAGACCGATTCGTACTGGCCACGGCTCTCCGTAGCACACCTCGCACCGCGTTTAGACCTTCAGTCGTACTCAGGTCAGGTTGGGCAGGGTCCCGTTGGGGCGTGCCAGGGGCACGCTGTCCGCCGCCGATCCTCGGGGCTCCACTTGTCATCTGGGTAGCGGCGCTAC
>JAHWLE010001283.1:0-12549 GCA_024679135.1 Phytophthora foliorum
GGCTACAACGATCTCTTCCGTACCAAGCAGGGTTATACTGGCGGCTTTATCCTCAAGAACTCGTGGTTCGATGGCATCCACCCGGCGCTCGGACCCAAGCATGCTCGGGGCAGCCACAGTCTCAAGTACTGGCTGCAGGAGATCACGGAATGGGAGGAGGCCAGCATGTGCCCCAACAGCTACGACCCCGAGAACTGGTACCAGTGTGGCAACACGGCCGAGGTGATCGACGCGAGACGCCACGGCGACCCCGGCATGAACATCCCGTTACCCATTAAGCGTTCAACAACTATTGGCGGCGGAGTCGAGTCGTGCTTGTCCGAGGAGACCAAGTTGTACGCCAGGGTGAATTTGCAGCCGCTGCACTTGCAGTGTTCGGACCCGAACTTCTGCATCGTGAGCGATGACTACACGTACTTCGTGCGCAACACGACGCAGTGGGGAGACCGCATGCTGCGCATGTGTTTGTTCGAGTACAACACGGTCACGAGCAACTCGACGGAGCTGTGTCTGCCGCCGATGCTGGCGCAGAAGATCGCGTACGTGCTGTCTCCCGTGGCGGAGGAAGTACGTGAGAACGACCCAGACGTATGCGGCTTCTACTTCTACCCATACGAGGTGCAGCAGCAATACAAGGCGCAGTTCGGCAACTTCTACGTGAACAACTTCGAGATCGAGTGGCACGCGCAGTCGTACGCGGCCAACAAGGCGCTTTACCCGGGTCTGGACTACAGCGACGTGGACGAGTCGACTCGCAAGCAGAACCAATACGAGTTCGTGGGTCCGTTCCCGTTTGCTCGCATCGTCGACACGAAAGACCTGCCGAGTGTGTGAAGGTGAAGTTCACAATGAGTCATTTCTTGCTTCACCATTCATCCGTTCACACCGTGAACCGATCAAGAAGCTTTGCACTGTCTATCGGCATCGTGTTTAATTGCTATGACGTTCTGTTGCAGTTTTTGGTTTCCCATTACAAGTGACTCGGTTGTCCGAGTAAGAGTGTTAGGCATTCGCCAAACGTTTCAAATGTTGTGTGTTATCATCTCTTCATGACTACTCGCACTGGTTGTTCGAGCAGGTAAAACTCGGGTCGCATCCATTTTGGAAGAAACCAGTGGCGGGATTGAAGCACTCGCCGTCATAGATGGGTCCGCGGCATTCATTGGTGCCATACTCGCAGTAGTTGCCTGCGGAGCAAGTGAGATAGCAGACAGAGTTGCCGGTTGGAGAAGTAGTGATCACTTGGCACATATTGTCGATGCACTCGTATCCCTCGTCGCATCCGTCCTGGAAAACGTTTACAGCAGCGTTGAAGCACTCGCCGTCGTAGCTCGGTCCTCGGCACTCGTTGATGGTGCCATCGCAGTACTCTCCAAATACGCCACACTCCAAGCCACAACCAGCCTCGGAGCTGCTGGATTCTGCCTCAGTGCCATCTGTAGCAGTATTTTCATAGGCGCACTTGTTGTTGATGCAGTCAAAGCCAGGGTCACAGCCGTTCTGGTAGGCACCAGTGGCCGGGTTGAAACACTCGCCATCATAACTCGGGCCGCGACACACGCCTGTGCTGTTTTCACAGTACTCGTCGACTCCTTCGCACGGAAGGTAGCAGGATGCGGCTGTAGAAGTCGAGTTGTCCACTGTTTGAGCAGTTAGCACGCACAATTTTGTGGCGATAATGGTTGTAGCGAGCGAGGAGATCTTCATCTTAGGGGAGTTTGGGGTGTTTTGCTGAGGGAGTGAATTCCGAAATGAGGAGATATTGTCGACGACTTCTTCAGAGCGGGACACAGCCTTGACTAGCGAGCATGGCACACAATGATTTCTATAGATGAACACTTGATGACATGCTTCTGCCTCGTCCCATTAGACTGTTTTAAGATTTTCAACAGCGCCACCGAGTTGAAGGCAGGAAGTGATAAACTTCATCCCATAGCCGTTTGCGAGCCTTTTCTTAGGCAAAAGAACAATTCACGAGTTCAAGTCTCGTGGCTATTTCAGATACAGCACCGAGGAATTTGCCGGCGGTGTAGTTTGAGCTGTGCGACAAAAATTGTATTTAAGCCCCCATTCACCGATGTCAGAGGGTACGACAAGTCAAAAATGCAAAGGTGACAGGTGAATGTTGGCTCGTGAGCCCAGCATCAGCACCCAACTTGAAGGTGTCGGTACACCCAACGAGTCGTTGGGTGTACCCGAGGCCTCGCTGAGCGAGCTCTCACTTTTCATTTCGCTCCGTCAAGCGCACTCGTCCAGTCTCCAAGCTTCAGCGCTCGTTAGTCGCGTAAGCGCAAGCGCCGCCCTCCGCGGAGGCGAGGATGAGGAGGAAGAAGAAGAAGATTGCATCGCCGAAGGAGTTCCGACAGCCCGTTGCTCGCTGCTGAGGAGCTACCCGCCACATTCTCAAAAATGTTATTCTGGCGGTCCTCCCAGCGCGAACGCAAGGCTTGAGGATAATCCTGCGCCGAGTCGAGAGCTGCTCAACGGATGTCAAATCACGCGACCCGCCTGACGAGACTAATTACCGTACAAGTTTGCTTCAAGACAAGACGTAGCAGAAACGTTTTCTAGTGTCACCGTGTGCCTATCTGGAGGTGGGGAGGGTTGCATGGTGCTAGCCGGCTCAGGCATTAACCCTTTCGGACTCTGTAGGCTAAGATCAATCCCACCGGTTGCGACAAAAACAAAGTTATAATTAGGGCGTCTTTGCCACGGTGACCCGTCGAGTTAAGTTAAATTTTACCCCATACAGTTAAGTATAAGTCTCTTTGTTTGGCAGCAATAACTCAACAGTAATTCAACCAATAGCAACAGCGCGTTCGACCGAGGAACGCGGCTCCTGAACAAAGGTCGAAATGGCGAGCGGCGCAGAAGACTCGGATTCAAGCCAGCTGGCAGATGGGTCCGCGGTGTTCCCAGTACTCTCCGCGGAAGAAGGTATGAGTGTTGCTCTCGGGACAGCGTGGCTGGCGCAAGCATCTCAGCTGGAGCAGTCGCTGTCGTTTCATGAAGAGGATTCGTTGCAGGAGCAGCAGGCGGAGTTGCCACCTCAGCCGAAAGCGTCTGGGCGCCGTCCTAAATGTGGTCGACCACCCAAACGGAAGGGGAAACAACCACTCGTGTGGACTGAAGCTCGAATCAAGGTCCTGCTTCGACTACGCTATATTTCACTAAAAGATCGCTTTTACAACGCAAAATCGAACCAACAAGTGAATTGGAACGAGCGAGCCATCACCAGCTCCAACTACACAGGAGATGCCTTGCTTGCATTTGAACTGCTGCTCGATTCGTCTCCAGCACGCCATATTATCAGGAAATCTCACCACCTCCTCCAAAATTCTCACTAGGAACTCTGTCAATTCGTCAACGGCTTCAAATAGCACGGACTCGTTCATTCCCATCGCTGCTGCGGTAGTGCGATAGCTTGCAGCGGACGCTAAAAAGTATAATACGCCAGCCACGCGCTTGGAAAAGCTGTGCTCCCTCGACGTGCGGTTCGTAAACTCGAATCTCCGTAATTGCAAAAAATCCACAAGCACCAAAAATGTTTTCTTGCTTCACCGCAGGTTGCTGGGGAACCATTGATCGCCGACCTCATTTTCTAGAAGGAACTCGAAATCTAACCGCGACGCAGTGAGAATATGTGATTTGGGGGCTCTGTCGATGACGAGTATCGCGCCAAGGGATGCAACAACAGCAGCAGTGCAAGCACTCAGTGCAACCACCTTCAAATTTGTGCTCGTGGAGACTGATATCTGCTTTAACTCGTCGATTTACGTCTTAACTACCTCTCCGAGGTAGTTAAAATAAACCCGTACGGTGACGGTGTCTGGGCCAATCAGGAACTCGCTGATTTAAAGCTTGACTTAACTTAACTCGACGGATAACCCTGGCAAAGACGCCCTTAGCTAAAGAAACCTTGACAGAAGCACATGCAAATTTGGTCGGCTGAAAACTCCGCACCGGTTTTAGTTAAAATTCACTCCATATACATGTACTATCATCCCCGGAAAGAAAAGATCGCAATTTGAGATGGAGGGGCTGTCGGCGAATCCCCTCAGATCTGTGGCCGTCGCCGGCTTTCAAGACATCCTGAGCTTCGTTGAAGATGATGACGACGACGACCTTCTTGCCATACAGCTCCTCTTTGAACCTTCATCAGAACAACACAGCGTGGTGCAGCGTGGAGGCTCTCGTCCCGGCAAGGCGAAAAATAAAGAACGGGAGTTTGAGACGCGCTACAAGCGCTTCATGAAGCAGTATTTCGATGAAACCCAGTCTACAACGATAACGATTTAGGGAACACAATCGCATGAGTCTGACGATGTTCCAGCGTGTGCTGGATGGTGTTTTAGAGATGGACCCGGAGTACTTTCAGCAGCGTCCGGATGCTACCAAGCGCATGGGAATACATCCAATCATGAAGGTTACCTCTGCTTTGCGCGTTCTTGCGTACGCTCTACCAGCCGTTTGCCTTGACGAGAATCTGGAATTATCAAGCACAGTCGTTTACGACAGCATCATGCACTTTGTTGAGGCAGCGGGGAAACATTTTGGAGCTGAATATCTTCGATCTCCAACCGAGTCAGACATGAAGAGGCTGTTGGAGATCAATGCACGCCGTGGGTTTGTGGGTGTGTGGTGCAGCATCGATTGCATGCACTGGGAGTGGAAGAACAGCCCGTATGGGTGGGCTGGGCAGTTCAAGGGCGAAGAGAAGAAACCGACTGTCGTCTTGGAAGCCTGTGCTGATCAGGAACTCTGGATTTGGCATGCTAGCTTCTGATGGCCGGGTTCTTTGAATGATCTCAATATTTTAGATCGATCTCCTGTGTTTGATAATCTAATGAATGGGACTGCTCCACGAGTAGAGTATAAGGTCAATGAGCACGTGTACGACATGGCGTACTGTCTAGCTGATGGAATATATCCTGATTGGCCTGTGTTCATGAAGTCACTATTGCAGCCCCGCGGAAACAAGCAGAAGAAATTTGCAGAAATGCAGGAGAAGCTTCGGAAAGATGTTGAGAGGGCCTTCGGCGTGCTTCAAGCACGATGGAGAATTTTAGCTGTCCCGTGCAAGCTTTACTCACGGCTGAATATGAATAAGGTAATGCGGACTTGCATTATACTGCACAACATGATTTGCGAGGAGAATCGACATTCACACGTCGATGAGCACGGCTATTTATTTAATGACGACTACAACGTGCAGCTGTACAAAATCCGCGTTTCCCGACCTGCGGGGCTGCGTCCCCGATCAATTGGTGAGCTTGCAGGTCGCATCAGTGCCATCGAGAATGTCAACCGTCACAGAAGACTAGAAAAAGACATGGTAGTGTGGTGTAGCGGGACCTGTCAAAATTTTGTTAAGACGATCCGCTTCCCAACTGCGCCCAGACACCAACTAACGGAGGGGGTCCCCGATGATCCGTGATCTGCTGAACTTGGTCTCACCTTGTGTACCCGTTGGTGGGCTGAATCTGCTCTCTCGGCGCTCCGAAGGAGGCGGCGGTGTAAAGTCTTGAGCGTCCTGGCGGGACGTGGGGATGGGGATGGGGTTTAGTAGCGCGGAAGTCTTCGCTCTGCTGCCGGTTATCGATCCCGATCGGGTGCAATCTACCTTCGATCGACTCCTAGTGACCTATTGGCTTAGTGCATACCCCGATCGACCGGAATTTACTGCTTGGCCGGCGATCGCTTCGACTCTTGATCCCCAAGATCTCGCTACAGGAAGCGGCATGCACTCCAAGGAAAGGAACAACACTCCACAAGGTAACTCAAGGCCTCGGATCAAGTCCAGGCCCCAGGTAGGTCGGCCAATATATTATCCGAACCTTACGCTACGACACTAAATCCGCTATCGCTAGTCTGCCAACACCTTGTAGGGCCAATATACGTCTCGTTTCCAGACGCCTGGAAGGCACTTTCGTAGTTCAATCCAAATTCGAGTCTGATTTATGGTTATATCCTATCTCTGTCTTCTTCCCATCCGGGATATCATCCTACAATCAACATATATGCCCTATCTTCGTCCGTCTCATCTCCACTGGCTCTCAGGTACACTCGTCTTCAAGGATCGGGGCGGATCTGGGTCAAACGACACCCGATCGCGAGAACCGATCGCCAGATCCAGTAGCCGAACGTATGACTTGAATGCTCGAGCCAGCCGTCGATCGGCGTATCTTCGGGAGTCCATCCTCCGCCAATCTGAACACTTCTGCCTACCCATGCTCACGTCGAGCAACCACCTCATCCGCTGTCCACAGATCAGGGGCGACGGTCACAGTTCCGGATCTGTGACCTTGCCTTTCTCGCAGATCGCGGCCTTTCTCGTAGCCGGTCCACGATTCTTATTCAGCACTTCACCACATAAAGCATATTTGGCGCTTCTTCGGCGAAGTAGACGAGTAGAAGGCTATGAATCTTTGTACGCGCTAGTGCTTTTATATAACCAGTCGAACAATTTTCATCGTAAAATGGATCAATTGAACGTAAACGTGATAGAGAGGCACGACGTCGTCCTACATGGGCATCTAGTCGTCTAGCTTTGCGAGTCCGTAGTCGAACCTTCTGCTTGTGAGGATTGTACCAGTGGAGGAAAGCTTGAGGCCGTGAAAGGCGACTGGGTCGCCGAAAGTGACTGCAACGTCACGTTATCCAGTATCACATGGTACATTGGACGCAAATTCTCAGAGGACAATGGAGTTGACTTCTCTGGAGACGGTGAGGCTGGTTGAGCTGGAGGTGCGTCACACCAGTTCGCCTCAGTTGATGAATTTTCATCAGCAAAATGCAATTCTTCTTGCAGTGGCTGTCGCATCGGTTGCAGAGGCTGCTGCATCGGTGACCCAACCGGTAAAACCTGAGACGGTGACGGTTCATCAACCAACGCGTCCAAGTGATGCAACAAACCCGCTCGTCGTTTTTCAAGATACGCGGCATGTTGAGGTCCATTCGACTGGATACTAAACAGTTCGTTCAGCATTCGATGCAAGGCTTGCTCCTCCTCCAAACGCTGAAGAGCTTTGTTTACACGAAGCTGCTCCTTCAAAATATCCACCTTGAAGCTCATTGCCTTCGAGATTGTTTCCTGGGCCATCAAAGTACGGTACTGCATCGATGATCCACCTTAGCCCTCTTGGCCGCCTTGACCCCTAGTGATGGACGTGTCTCTTCCTGGGTGTTAGTTAAAGCCTTCGTCGCTGATGTCGAGACGACACCTGATGACTCAAAGTCCTCATCGACAGACGTCTTGCTATTCTTGCCTGGAGGGTTTTGCTACGCCTTTCAATCGACGTTTGAAACTTTGGGTACTTTGCAAGGACGTCGTAGCTGTCGATGTAGGCGAAGTCGTGATTGTGGCGCTCCTTGTACAGCGTCAGTGCCTTCTTCATCATGTCTCGCTCCGTCGTACCCGACTCGCGCAGTGATTCGACTCGTTCCACGCAGCCAACATACTTCGAAATCGACTTCTGCATCTGTCCGAAATGCACTTGTAGACTTGTCCAAGCTCGTGGTTCAAGGGTGTCTTTCGCGATGGCATCAGAAATGCGCTCCGATCTCTCCATCGCTCTCTTCACGCGCGTCCAAAACGTTTCAGCCGTCTGGTTTATGCCGACGGATTTGTCGATAGAGATGTTGACGTAGGCCTTAGCCAGTTCCAGGTCCTCCAAAGGCTGATAGTTTCTTCCTCGCGCTGTCTTCTCTCGAGTTGGCATCTTGGCCCGATCAATCGCGAAGTGAGCTTCCGTCGCGCGAAGGGTCGCCTGTGACCTAGGTTATTTGCCGGCTATCCATCCGTTAGATTTGACTGAAGGATCACCGCGGGATTGTCGTCGATGGAATTTAGTCTGTGCTTTGTCGAACCGGTGCGAGTCGAAAAAGCTATTACAAAGTTATCTGGCAGTCAAATCTACCTTTTAGTCGAAACGGGTGGGAATGCTCTAAGAACCTATAGGACGCCCTTCGGGGAAGAATGGGTTAATGATGTTGCTTCCGATCCAGGGTCTTTTGCCAAAGCTGCTACTGTAGCAATGCATTTGGGCTTTAACGACGAAAGTTCCAATAATGATAATAATCTACCAACAACGTCGAGTTCGAGTGGCACGCGCAGTCGCACGAATTTGGACAACAAACAGAACCAGTACAAGTTCGTGGGTGAACGAGATCTAAGCACTGTCAACAGCTGAGCAATGAACGCAAAACTCTAGGGCCAGACTGCGAAAGTATTTGGCATCAAGTCTGTTGTTGTTGGTAAGATACGAAAGACACAAGGCTGTTTTCCCCAATAGCTACAAATGTACAGGTTCGACTCGGAGTCACCGAATCTAAGCATCAAGATTTACATCGACGCACTTGTTGAACGAGCAGAAGTAGCCGTCATCGCATCCGTCCTGGAAGTAACCCGTCTCGAGGTTGAAGCACTCGCCGTCGTAGTCAGGTCCACGGCACTTGTTAGTATCATTCTCGCAGAACTTGCCCGCCGAACAGATCAAGGAGCACGTTCGGCTATCGGTTGCATTGGAGGAGGCCACCCGACACAAGTCGTCGATGCACTCGTAACCTGCGTCACAGCCGTCTTGGAACAGAGCTATAGTTGCGTTGTAGCACTCCGTGGCGTTACTGGCAGCTCGGCACTCCCCGATGCTGCTATCACAGTACTCTCTCGATTCCTCGCACTCCGCAGGGCAACCAGCCTCAGATTCCGATTCAGAGTCGGAATAGTCTGCGTCTGCTTCACCTACAACAGCGTAGCCACACTTGTTGTAGATGCACTCGAAGCCAGGGTCGCAGCCATCTTGGTACTCGCCAATGGACGGGTTGAAGCACTCGCCGTCGTAGTCAGGTCCGCGGCACAAACCGGTTGTGACCTCGCAGTACTCGTCGTATCCTTCACAAGGCTCGTAGCAAAAAGTCGAGTTGTCGGCAGCTACCCCGTTCGCGAAGGCAATGGCGAACACCAGAGCGAAGATCTTCATCTTGGGCGTACGAAAAGCGTGAGCGAAATAACGAATTCAGGAATGAAGAGCAGATATCTTGAGTGGCCTCGAGAGAAGCTGTCATGGCCATTCGTTCCCAAGCGACTTCTCATGATCCGTTCAAGATTGCGAAATGATACCGTTGTCCAGCTTCACCAGCGGAATGCTGTGCATGTTCGAGTCGCCTTGCTTTCTATCACAATGTCACTTAGATGAAATGGAACGATGTACTAAGAGGAATGTGTCCTATATAGATAGTTAGGAAAATAGCTAGCTTGCTATGAAAAGCAAGACCTCGACTAGTTCTGCCCTTACGAGCACTGCGTACTGTCCACGCAGATGCATTTGTTGAACGAGCAGAAGTAGCCGTCATCGCATCCGTCCTGGAAGAAACCCATCTCGAGGTTGAAGCACTCGCCGTCATAAGCAGGTCCACGGCACTCGGTGGTGTTGTTCTCGCAGAACTTGCCCGCCGAGCAGATCAAGGAGCACGTTCGATTGTCAGTTGCATTGGAGGAGGCCACTCGACACAAGTCGTCGATGCAGTCGTATCCCTCATCGCATCCGGCTTGGAACATGGCGGTAGTGGCGTTGAAGCACTCGGTGGTGTTGCTGGCAGCTCGACACTCGCCGATGATGCTGTCACAGTACTCTCTGGAAACATCGCAATACAAATCGCAAGCGCTGCTGGCGGAAGTTGAGCTGCCATCCGTTTGGGCAGCGGCAGCTTGAAGCAAGCACGCGATGCTGGCGGACACGAAAGCGACGAACTTCATCTTGAGGTGGCTGGGGAAGTGCGAGCAAATTTAGAAATGACAAGAATGTCTTTAGCTTACCAGGTTGAGCTCCTCATGAGCTCAGTAAATCATGAATCAATCTCAGCATACATGATTCCTCTCACACCCAGTGGGTGTGGGCAGCTCATGGCTGCCTCGCCGAATTTTCATCAGCTGCGCTATCAAGCAAGCGACACCCGCGTGCGTTTACTGATCTCGTTGAGCGGAGACTTTGTTGCTCTTGCCATAACTACCTATCAATTTATCGTAGCTTTCGTCGATACACTTGTTGTTCGCGGAGTCTAGACCTGGGTAGCAGTCATCTTGGTAGAAAGCATTCACCGTCGTACCTGGGACTCACCACTTTGTAGACACATAGGAAGGAAGGAGTTCACACCTGAAAAAGGTAAGTTGTTGAAGTTGACATGCCTACATAACATGCTCGTTTACGCTGCAGCTACTCCGTCCGTGGCACGTACGGCTCGAAGAAGCTTTGGCCAGCCCAATCGGCAGTCTTGTCCGTGTAGAGCGGCGAACCCTCAACGAAATTCGCAGCATCGTTCGCGTCACCCTGTCCAGTGTACTTGGCCAACGACGGGTATGGGAATACGGGGCGACTGCGAGTTACAGTCGGCGTTGCTGGCACCCAAGGCGGCAAATCCTGCTCCGTGCTCGTCATAATTGCGTGGGGAGAACTGCCTTGCTCCACCCACTCCAGCAGCGGAGTTACCAGGTCGATCGCAGCCATGCCCTCGCCACGACCGCAGTGCTGTACGCCGGGAAGCAAGTAAAGTCGCTCGAACGCTGCAACTTGATCCGGGCCACCCATTTGCTTCTGAAGTGCTTCATGGTACGCGATGGTTGTGCGAGGCGAAATATGTTCATCGGACCAGCCGTGCCACAGTATCAGCTTGCCCCCTGCAGCCTTGAACTCGGCCAAGTCCGGGTTTGTGGCATCTAGCAACGGGTGTCGTGGTCGCAAAAGCTCCACAGTCTCCTCCGTGAACTTCAGATCGTTGAGGGAGTACGTCTCCGGCGGGTTTGGTTCGAAAATCAGATACCGCAGTGCTGCAAGAGCAATGTGAGCACTCATGACCGGTTGGTTCTGCCGGCGGGGCACAAACACGCCTTCCCATGCCAGCTCAGAACCGAATTGGGCCTATCCGACAGTCAAATGTCTTCCAGAAACAAGGTCAACCGGCCCATTGTAGAACTTGCGAATCGTGTTCACTTCTGCCTCCGTCAAGCACTGTCGATCTCCGACTGCAGCAGCCATTTCAGAGTCACACAAAAGCTCGCGAGCATCGAAGTTGCAGAGTCTGGGTTCGGAAAGCAGACCGTCAATTAGACCGTCTAGTGCATCGCAAGCACGAAGGACTGCAGCGTGCAGTAGCGGCAGTTTGGAAGCTGTCACAATAGCTGTTGGGCCTCTCTCCGACAACCCATGCCCCGGAGGACCGCGTCCAGGAGGACCGTGTCCAGGAGGGCCGCGTCCCGACGGGCCTCGTCCTGGTGGGCCATGCCGCTCAGGACCTGGCGGCGGGCCTCGCATCATTGGCGGCAATTCTGGCATCGGTCCGTCAATGTTACTCATCGCTAGCCAGCCGTGATGCAGACTGTTCTGGAACTGAAAGAGCATGGCGGGCGCTCCTGCCAGAATGCCGTCAAAGTCGTTCGGGTACCGAAGCGCCTCCATAACTCCTTCGCGGCCACCATCCGAGCATCCGTTGAAGTAGGAGTATCGCGGTTTCTGTCCGTAGTACACTTGAATGAGCGTCTTGCTCACTAGCGCTGTCAAGTGCTGCGCGCTGTACGCAAAGGATTTTCGACGCCCCGGGTTGTTGGCAAACACCTTGCCATCCATGCCTCCGCCCATGTCAGTAGCAGCCAGAGTGAATTCTCCTCCAGCAACCTGTTGCGAGCCGGAGGCCGCGTTCACTTGCATGCGGATCATCCCACAAAGCCCACCGCATCCGATCTGCATGTAGCGCTGCGTCCACGTGCGAACGGGCAGCATCACCTCCCACTTGGTCGACGCCGGCAGCGTACCCTCCACGAAGCAGTACAGATGGCCCTCGTGGGTCGTCTCAGTCGCGGACGTGACGGTTGCACCGCCCCCCTCCGCAACGTGCGAGAGGTCGACGTTGAGCAGCGACTCGCAGTCCACGACAGGCTTCGCGACCCCCGGTCGTCCACCAGCAGCGCCTTGAAGCACTCGAGTGTCGTGCGAAGCAGCGTCAACCGATGAAACAGCTTCGTCTGCGGTAGCAGCAGCATCAAGAGCAATCTCCGATCCGTACGCGTCCACTGCAGTGCCGTTGTCATGCGTGTCAATGCCCGTTGATAGCTGCGCCGAAAAGAGCGCGTCACACGTCGCCGCGTACGGCTGCGTCGACAGAATGGACCCGCCAGATGCGACCACAATCAACACCAGCAGCAGCAAGGCACAAAGCGCGCAGCGGCTAGAGCCAGCCAACTCCATTGCTCAAGTTTTAAAGTGACGTCGGTGCTGAGTTAGCGGAGACCTCGAGCGTACCCATGTTCATCGATCACCGAAACGCCGATGAACACCACTCCGTCATCCGTCATCCATTGGGCAAAAGTCCAACTCCTATCTCATTGGTCAAAACACAAATCTATTTTTAGATCTCTCGCTTTGATCATTTTGGACCTCATTTGGCCCCCCTCCCCATGTACAGCGCGTCGCAGCTCTTGGCGCTGGGCGTGTCCCTAGCGGTCTGCGCGGCCGCCGTGCTGTATGGCGACCTGTTCGCCGAGCTGTTCCCCGCGCG
>JAHWLE010001284.1:0-12548 GCA_024679135.1 Phytophthora foliorum
ACGCGTGCACCAAGGGCATCTGGATGTGGGGGCGACCCGTCCCCCTGGACGACGACACCAGCGTCCTGTTCCTGGACACGGAAGGCCTCGGCAGCGTCGACCGCGAGCAGACGCACGACACGCGCATCTTCGCCCTGGCGCTGCTGCTGGCCTCGAGCTTCGTGTACAACAGCCGCGGCGTGATCGACGGCAACGCCATCGAGGACCTGTCGCTCGTGGTGAACCTGTCCAAGCACATCCAGACGTCGTCGTCGGGCAAGGACGACAGGCTGCACGAGTTCTTCCCGAGCTTCCTGTGGGTCGTGCGCGACTTTACGCTGCAGCTGCTGGACAACGGCAAGCACATCTCGGCCAAGCAGTACCTGGAGAACGCGCTGCAGCCCACGGGCGGATACAGCGACGACGCCGTGGAGAAGGACCAGATCCGGGCGCTGCTCAGCGAGTTTTTCCGACAACGAGACTGCGTCACGCTCGTGCGCCCGGTGGACGACGAGCAGCAGCTGCGCAACTTGCCCCAAGTGCCGTACGACGACCTGCGCGACGAGTTCCGAGCCGGCTTTGAGGGCCTCCGCAAGAGGCTCTTCGGCAAGGCCAAACCCAAGACCATGTTCGGCAAACCGCTGAATGGAGCCATGTTCGTCAACCTGGCGGGGTCGTACGTGGAAGCGCTGAACAGCGGCAAGGCGCCCGTGATCTCGAGCGCCTGGAGCCGTGTCGTGCAGGCGCAATGCCATGATGCGCTTCAAGACGCAATCGAGAGGTACAAGGCGGAGCTGCATGCGCGCGTGCGGAGTTTCGTTTCACCCGAGCAGTACGAGGAAGATGCTAGTTTTGAAGCGGATCAAGAGGAGAATGGTCCACTTGAAGTGGTCGACAACGGGCAGGGAACCAACGCCATGTTTGACGAGCACGGTAACCTGCGGACTGTGGCGCTGCGTCCCGAGTTGGAGATGCAGGACTCTACTGGAGGTGATGAAGATGAAGACCCGACGGCACCCGAGAATGAGATGATCGACATCATGGAAGAGGATGTTGACGCTGAAGCTGCGGCACGCAACGTGGAACGCACGCGTTTGCCATGTGCCGAGGATAGGCTGAAAAATGTGCATCGCTTGTGCAAGCGGTTGGCCAAGAAGAAGTTGCGCGAAGTTGTCGATGGTGACATGGGTACGGATGCCGAAGCAGGTGGAGGTGATGACTACATGGCGCAGTTCCGCGCGGCAGTGACAGCGGAGTTTGATTCTTATCGTCAGCAAAATGCAGCGGCGTCAATGGCGTACTGCCGGCACGTGCTGGATGTCCTGAGTCGGCCTGGAAATGAGTACTTGGCACACCCTGAGAAGCACCGCCAGAAGTCTGCCATGGAGCTCTTCCGTGAAACGCAGAACTTCTTACATGATGACTTGACTGCACTGCACAAGGAATATTTTTCTCACGCAGTCGGTCCATCAGCCGATGCCGCATACTGTGAATTTGTGAGCCAACGTGTTATCTCACAGGTAATCCAGCGTACTGAGACCACGAATGCCGCCCATATGACTGAAGTGCGCTCACTTGAGAAGCAAATGAATGACCTTAGCGTCAAGGTAGCGGTGGCACAAGGGCAAGCCGGTGCAATGCAAGAGCTTTCTGCCCAACAGCAGCAAAAATGTGAGCTGGGAGTAAAGGAGGCAGAACAGCGCTGCGCGGCCGAGCTGGCAGGACTGCGCTCTACGCTGGAATTCAAGACCAATGAGTTAGAGCACATTCTGAATCACAACGCTACCATGAAACGCCTAGCCGACACAGCACAGCAGGGTCAGTACCGGGCAACGGAGTTCGCGTCTTCGGCTTTCGCGCAGATTTTGTGCGGCTACCTCATCAAGCAGCACATGGCTCCTGGTGTTGGTGGGTCAGCCCGCGCCAAGTGGCAGCAGCGATACTTTGTCCTCCAAGGTCCGCAGCTAAGCTTTTACGACACCAAGGAAGACTACGAGCGCTGCCGCTCAGACAACCCACCAATGGACGTCACAGGCGCGATCATCGAAGACAATTATGCCGTACCAGAAGCCTTCAGCGTCTCTTTCCGCGACGATAAGTACTATCCGTTGCAGCTACACGCCAAGTCCCTCGAGGTGAAGCAGGAATGGGTGCGTAGCCTGCGTGCAGCTGCGGCTGGCCGTAGTGCTGCTCAAGGAGGCACGCGCAGCCACGCTTCCTCGAGCTCGTCGATGGGCTCATCCTCAGCCTACGGAGGCGGCGATACTAGTGACTCATCTTCGTCGGCAGCGTACCGAGGAGGAAGAGGGTTACCTCCCAGCTACGCCGAGTCGGCATCTGCGGCCTACCGAGGTGGAGGAGCTGCTGGATATGCTTACGGAAATTCGTCCTCAAACGTGTATGGCCCTACGGGGGGAGCTGGCGGTAGTCGATACATGCAAATGTAGTCAAGTCTACGTAGAGTGAGAAAGCAGGCATGGACTGAGTCATGGCGTCAGCATTGATATGGTTATTCAAACTATAAAGCGAATAAAGCCGTGCGTGCTGTTCGTGGCAAGCGATGGAAACTTAGCATGCAACTCCTGTTATTACCTTGAGTCCAAGCAGAGTACACGCTGGAAATACGACTTGAGCCGAGCTGCTCACTTCCTCAGTTTCGCCCATCACCCCCTACGTCGAGCCTTGCTGTCAATCTTGATTGTGTCAATCTTCCCACCGGTCTTGACCAGGTTCCTCACTCCAATATCTTCTAGGATCTTGATGACAGAGCCAATGCCAATGCGCCTCTGAGGGTCCCAGCGACACATTCGTTCCACCAGATCCCATTCGTTGTCCTTGAAGACTGCAGGTTGGGCAGGCATTTTCTTTTCATTCTTTACAGCATGAATCACGGCATTGTCTGACATAGATCGACCCCAAGGGAAATCGCCAGTCACAGTTTCGATAATGCACATTCCGAAGGCGTAAATATCTGACGCGAAAGTGGGGTGCTTGCCCTCTAGGCACTCGGGTGCTTTCCAACGCACTGCCTCTGTCATTTTGGCCTCAGGATTCGTGCCCAGAACACTCAATCCAAAGTCTGCGATTTTTGCTGCTCCTCCCTCGCAGACCAGAATATTATCGTTCTTGAGGTCTCCGTGCACGATGTTGTGGTCATGGAGATGCTCAATACCAAGGGCAGCTTGCAAAAGGCGAAACCACAGCTCTCGGCGTCTACCGTTTTCCGGTTTCAAGTAGTCCGTCAGTGTCTGGCGTGTTGCAAGCTCACAGACGAAGAATGGCTGGCGACCCTCATAACACGCGCCGTATAACTTAATCAAGTTGGAATGATTCAAGGTGAACCACAAATCCGCCTCTCGACGGAACTGTTCACGAGAATCCTCGTTCACGTTTACAGGCTTGAGTCTTTTTATGACCACATCTGTCCCGAACCATTTGCCCAAATTCACAAAAGCAAACCCGCCGTCGCCAAGGCGCTTGTCCAGTTGCACTTGATAGCTGGGGATAAACCACTTGGGAATCACATCAGCATTTTTCATGCCGCGTTGTTCAGCTTTTTTTAGCACCTTTTCCATTGCTTCCACAATATCCGGTGAATAGGCGCCAGCACGATTCTGTGCCTCAAACCGAAGCATCGCGATATCCTCTGGACGATTCATTTCCTCAAGAAGTGTCGATGGGTTCTTCAGGCACTCCAAGAATTGATCTCGCTGTTTGCGCTGGGCTTGATCCCAAGTAGGCTGCCAACGGTGAACAATATCAGCCCCTTGCAATGGCGCAAAGCTGTGTTGCAGTTGATCAATCTCATGATGAAAGTGATAGTTTTGGCCTGCTACTGACTGCGAGGCGATCTGAATAGAGATGCTGCTGCAATCCGACATGGAGCTTTCAACCTTTCGGAATAAGTCCCAGAGTATCAGGCTGAAATCTTCTGTCACCATGATAGGTATCGGTTCTCTTGCCTTTTCCAGTTGATCGAACATGTTTTTTAGTCGATCATACACCGAGCGATCGACTGCGCTGAGTTCATCTTCAAATTCATCAGAGAACTCATCGAACAACTCAGCCACGGTGCCATTGTAACTTGGGATGATGTAATTCGAGATATCATCCACGGACTGCTGGGATTGGTCTACACTTCGTTGAGATCCGGCCTCCGACAGTAGCTCCATTTTGAAAACGACATCTTCTAGTGTGGCTCGGTCAGCCGGATTCGGTGCACAGAGGCCTTGCAGCAACTCCCATTCTTCGTCATTAATGAACCCCGGTTTAACATCTGGAAGGCTCGTTGTAGTTTTGTGTTTCCACGAGTCAAATGTCTTGTCGCGTGTAGGCCCTGGGAGGTTCGAGTTACGAGCTCCCAACAGAAGGAAGAAGACAGCTATCCCGAATCTTAACACGTCGTAACTCACTGCAGATTCCTGATCTTCATTTTGATTCCCCCCGGTATGGTTTCCAATCACGTTGGATCGATCCACTTGACTTCGTGACACCAATCCCAGTCCATCCAAGACGCCTCTACGTTCTGAGTAACTGCAGAGGAGCGTCGACGGCGACACGTCGTGATACACGAGGCCGCGGTCGTGGATATACTGGAGCCCAAGAGTACAGTTCGCCAAATAACGCCACAAGTCCTTCTCAAATGTTGGTGGAAAGCACGTCTCGTGAATAACAAAAGGTTTTCCAACGTACGATGCACCGAAGAATTTTCGAACATGAGGATGGTTGAGCTTCGTCCAAATGGACGAAAGTCGCACACACACTTCCTCGCACACTTCAGCGCGCACTTCATCGCTCACGTTTTTATCGGTGGTTATCATTCGGGCCTTGTCGTCCCATTGCAGCTTGCTGTCTTCCAGTTTGCCCTTGTTCACCCAGGCCCATTCATGCTCCGAGGTGACAAACCAGTCCGGCAGCTCTCCGGACACAATGCCAGCCTTCTGGACGACAACATCGTACACGAACGAGAGCGTATCCAGCTCTCCCCCCGTCAGTTTGTCACGATACTTCTCGTTTTTACCTGCAAATGGCGTCAAGCCATCGTGGTATTTCTCGATACAGTAGCGCAGCAGCGTCACGATCTCGAGCTGTTGGTTCCTGCCTCCAAGGGCAGCAGTCAGCAGCTCCGAATCTTGGACAAAGTCCTTGAACAGCTGAAGCCTTTCCTCTCGCTCGACCAGAAGCTGGCTGTGCCACTCCTCTCGCGTGACTGGTTCGTGGATGTCGAGCGTGTCCAACGCGTTGTTGATGTAGCGGTGCAGCAGCGTCACGACTCGCCCAGTGTCGGCCAGCTTCAAGAGCAGATTTGTCTGGCTCTCGTACGAGTCCAGCAGCTCCTTGAGGATGCGCGTGAAGCGGACCATAATGGCCACTTTGCTCGTCTCGAAGCGGCACTCGTCGCGCAGCTTGCCTACGAAGTGGTCGGCCAGGCGGTCGTCGGTGCGGAAGTCGCCCTCGTGCTTGGAGTGCCAGCGACTGTCCTCCGCGATCTTGGAGTCCATCCAGAACGTCTTCATCGTCTTGCTCATGGTCGTCGGCATGGCTGGCGGCTGGGTCGTGGGACACGATGATCTCACTCCACTGGGAGGTCTGCGTCGAATACGGCAAAAGCGTATGTGAGGATTGAAGGCGGGATGACTTGGATGTTGTACCCAATAGGTACATCTGAACGGAATCAGAACTGATTCCAGTCTCGTACTCAGGGGGAGATGTTCCTGTGGTCGCTGATTGGTTAGATAGTTGAAGTTGGCGGACCTGCACTCTCGATTCCGCATCGAGGAAGCGGCCAAGCATGTCGGTCCGACACGAGGTGGTCACGCTCTCGCAGCTACTGCGTCGCAATGACAACTCGTAAGCGCCGGCTCTGTGTGGCTCTGTGTTCTCTGTACTAAGCAGGAGGGTCGTTGACGCAGGGACTCTCGTCGAGCAGCTGGACGTGCGCCACTGCCACTGCAAAGTTCCGCTGGAAGTCGCACGACAGGGAGACAAAGCACCTCGGCGCCGTTCACGGAGAGGCCAGCGCCCTCCCGATACCAGCCGCTGGCTTTCACTCAACGCGTGCGCAATGCGAGTCGCGTGTCGACGTCGCAGCCAGACGTCGCGGTGACCAGCCAGACTAGCGCGCTCTCTCAAGAAGGTAGGACGTCTGCGATGAGAAAAAGTGCGTGGAGAGCTCATGGGGCGGCGGCTGTGGCAGTGTATGACCCGGAGGTCGAGCAGCTGAGTGCCATGACGTCAATGTCGCAGTCTTCTTTCTCGCAGACGCAATCGCAGAACTTGTTAGGGTCAAGTCAAGATGATCAGGTGACGAGAAACTGCGTGTTTGCACTGCTGTTCCATTCTGCTGACTGGTAGTGGTAGCTGCATCGCCTTCAGCAGTGGCAGACTCAGCAACTGCAACTCCCGCCTTCACCGTCGCCGGCGCGAGGCTGCAACCCTGAGAAATTTCACGAGTTAGAAGCGAATCTGAATAAGGCGCTTGCTGAACAAACCCGCGAGCAACAGCAGCAACAGAAAGAGATACTGGCGCGGCTTGTTAGTCCGATAAAGAAATCGGTTGAAGACATCCAAACGAGACTAACGACAGGTACCGAAGAGCAAAGGGCGACTAACAGGGCACTCGCGGACAGCGTCAAGAGTGTGGCTGCATCAGTTACTGATCTCCACCAGCAGGTTTTTTTAATCGATAGCCGCGCTGGGTTAGACGTCGTGCCGAAACTTACCACGCTCATGTCTGTAGCGTCTCGAGACCAAAGTTGCTTTTGAAGAAAACCGCAAGGCAGTGGTCGATGAGGCAGAGGTGGTAAAAGCAGCGCTCCTGGTGCTTCAAGCGAAAGTCGACACAGTTGAAGACAGTGTCAAGTCGTGCTCAGATCTGGTCTCTCGGGCCCTCGATGGGGAGAGAATGAAGCACGAGAGATTGCTATCAGCGGTTGAAGCTTCATCTTGTCACTGCCCTCAGAATGCTGCACCTGCTGAAGTCTCGTCAGAAGCTGGGAAAACTACCAGAAAGCGAAGATGGAGTCCGCATCGCCACAACACTTCTGAAAGAAACTCGGCCTGCTACATGTCGTCTCCTTCGACTGACGGCTCACCCCCTCGCACTAGAGCTCGACCCCTGCTCCGCTATGAAGACGGCTCTCGATTCAGGAGAGAGATGGATCAGATTGATGCGGATAGTTGTGGCCTTGACCACGCGCTCCAGCGTATTGAAGCTCTCCGTGCAAAGCGTCACAGCTACCTGCACGACCTCTAAGTTGTGCACTGCCCACCTACAAGCAGCTTCCAGGCAGTCACCAAATGAGCACCCTCTCGAGACTTCAACCCCCAAACAACGACAAGCCTGCGATTCGCGTTCGCATGTATTTTCATCGTTTTTCTGTCATGTTTTTCCTTTTCAGGTCGTGCCCCGTTGCTCCCTCGACCACATATCGCTTTAATTCTCGCTCATCGAGTGTCCACTCTTGCACCTAGAACTCCGGTCGCGTCTGTAGGCACAAGAATTTGGTAAGGCATTCAGCTTTTTGGTCTCGCCCCTCCTGAGACTATTAGCGTACCGGGTAGCCAGCACCGTGCGTGGGGTCCTGGATGAGCTTGCCGTACTCCTCGCGGATGCTCTTGCAGGCCATCTTGTGGTTCACACCGTTCTCACGGTAGCACGTGGCCAGCTCCTCGCGCACGACCTTGAGCGTCTCCTGTGCGAGCTGCACGCGCTTGGCGTACTCGCGCTCGGCGGCGCGGATGGCCAGGATCTCGTCCTTGGAACGGAGCTGTGCGGCGTACATGGCTGGATCCTCTGGATGGAAGCCCCGAGACTCTCGGCAAAATACTAGACCGCCGGGATGACAAGAGCAGTGGTGGCCTCTGAAATGAAGGAGGGAGAGGACGGGGGGCACATACGCAATGCATACAAATCCAGATATAATATAGACGGGATGTCACTATACCGGTACCAGCTGTATGGCTCACTCGGACTTAGTGTGCCATAGGCATGAATGAAGCCCATAATGCACCGAAGAACGGCGACCTCAGCGACAAAACTTGGTCATCTACAGCCTACCGCCAGCGAAACGAGCGACGACAAAGTGGCGTTGCTGGTTCAGGAGCCTCCGAGATCGGATGGGCTTGGTGGCTTCAAGAGTGGAGACTTGCTCGGTTCCAAGACTGCTTCTCTTGCATCCATTAATTAGGCTTACTCATACTCTGTACATCACCTTTGATACAACACCTTTGAACGAGCCGAATGTGAACTTACTTGCTGTGAATCGGTACACAGTGCTGCGCTTTGACTAAAATGGTAGTACTCAAGTTTCTAACTGTGCTAGCAAGTTACGCAATGCTGATCCAACGACTTGAAAGGAATGGTTGCATGAATTAAAATGTTTAATGAACCACGTAGCTAGGGACTACAGAAAGGTTTGGTTGTTGGTGCTCACGTTTGCAGTTAAAAAGCTATAGTTTACGTTATCTTCACCGTCGCACTCAGTGGATTGACAGATATAAAGGTTTCTCGTCATTGCACCCTACTAGTATAAGACTCCTCACACGTAAACACATACAACAGAGGATACTGGAAGTATCAGAGCTTTTTTTGTTTCTCGATTCTCACCACCGCAGGCCTGTGGCCTACTCAGATGACCGTCGTGAAACTATCGAGATAAAGGAATCATCATTTTCCCCAGTCTGAAGGCAACACCCACACACAACACAAATCTTGATTCACTCCGTCTGTCGCCTCCCGCTGCACTTCTGAAAGTGAGCTCACAATTGTGGAGGCGTCTCTCCGCTTCAAAGCCATCCACCCGTTTTGAGCCCGTAAAAAAACACTTCTTACGAACGTAATTACAGACGTGTCGACCAGCTAAATCCACATTTCATCCAATCGCGGCGAGTTTGAACTTTTAGCGGAAAGTCGGACCTCGAGCTGCAGCGACGGCTTGAGCATGGCGCCCGGCGATCGCGCGTGGCGCAAGGAGAACGACGCAGGCAACCGGCGCTTGAGCGTCACGTCCAGCGAGAATGTCCCAGTCTCCGGTGCAAAAGGTACGCACTGTCTCTGTCCGCGGCGGTTGAATTAGAGGCCTCACCGCCTTTTGTGGTGCTGATAGTACCGTTCGAGGAGCTGCTGGCGCGGGAATTGCGTAAATCTGAGGGAAATGGAGCTAAATCAACGACAACAGCCAGTGGAAAATTGAGTAAGAAGCCTTTCCTCAAGAGAGGAGCGCGTGGTTGGTGGATGCGGCAGCCTGGGGCCAAGCAGAAGGTGGTGAAGCACACACTCGTGTCCAAGGGAGAGGAGCAAGAGGCAGCACAAGTGAAGCAGAGGAGGCAACAGCAGCCGAGGAGGAGGTCGCCGGCGGCCTCTTCTTCAGGGACTTTGTCGCCTGTTACGACGCCTCCGGAGCAGGTGCAGACCGCTCCAGGTCCATCGCAGACGCTGTCACCGCCGGTGTCGACAATTCGACGGACACAATGCAACAACCAGGCTGATAATGACGGCTATCAGACGCAGTTCAAGAAACAACAGACGGGTGATTTTGCAGCGTGGAAGAACGCGTCATTCCACTCTTCAACTAACACGGACATTATGGGCATGAAGTACGTGCGACAGTCGTACGAAGCGAAGCAGGAGCGGGAAGCCAATGAGATGGCGGAGTTTGAGGCGATTGAGCGCGATCTGGCGGCGGAGAAAGAGGCTTATTTGATGGAGAAACAGCAGAATCAGCCAGCTACAGCAGCCGAGCCGCAGGATCAGGCTCGTGACACCCAGACAGATGAAAATCACTGGGGGATACCGTATTCTTCATTCGTGTCGGACCTGCATGAACAAGAGCGATCTAGGTGGCAAACCGCCAAGTCCGGTTCGATATTCGACGACAGTCTAGATGAGGAAGCGGACTCGGCGCTCGTGTTTGACGAACACTCAACCCTGTCGAAGGATGACTGGATGACTGAACGCGGTGGATTTACCAACCAACTTCGGGATCACTTTGGATACGGCAACAATTACGGCGAACCTCCTTCCGAACTGAGCGCTGTTAGCTTCGATGATTCTGTGCCGTGGGATGATGGTTTATCGTTCCAGCCACGGCAAAGCTCGGTTCCTGAACAACGTTCCAATGCTGATTCTGCGACTGGTAGCCGGTATGGTTCAGCTAATAGAGCACCGGATGTGGATGGCAGATACGATGGTAGCACTGATACCCTTGGACACAATGGACTGAACCTTCCCGATCGCTTACCAGAGAGTGATGCTCCTGTATCGTCGCTGGTAAAGCACGTATTTGGAGGACCTGAGCAGGATGAAGACCTCAATAATATTAACCCGTCGTGGGACGATGACGTTGGCTCAACTGCTGGTGGTGGCGGTAATGGACGCGGCAGAAACGGTTTTTCCATGCCACCTCCATCTCCTGCTCAAGACAACTCTCTGTTGACGCTGAAACAAAAGTTGCGTGGAAAGCAGAAGCCACCTGTCATGGGGACATCGATCAGCAAAACCAAAGCTGATGGCAAACGCGCGGGGACAGCGAAGGGTAAAACTACTGCTTCTTCACGCACACCACAAAAGCAGAAAGCAGGAGCGAATACGGGCAAACCACCGCAACCTCGTGGTCGAATATCGCAACCGACAGACTCTGGCATGATCCTGCCCGCGGTTATAGAAGAAAAACTGTACGAGCTCGAGGAAGAGGTAAAGTTCTACAAATCAGAGACGCTGCAGCTTCAAAAGCGCAAGGACTACTTCGAACAAGAGGTGAAGAAGCTAGCCCTCGAACGGGATGAATTTGCACGATATCAGCAAGAACAGCGTGTACTGATTGAGAAGGAATGGGAGCGTGAACGAGCCAAGATGAAAACAGAGCAAAAAATCCAGGACCGGCAGTGGAAGCTGCGTATGAACGCGACAATATCACACCAGAGTCGAAAAGACCGCGGTGAAGTGGAATTACTCAAGGCACAAATTGTGAAGATGCAGCTTGATGAAAAGGATCGCGCGAGCAAGTGGAAGGCAGGGAACGACAACTTGCGGCAACGCCTAGTGGTATATGTTTCTTATGTGATTTCTTGGTTAATTGTACCTGTTTCATTGCAATTTTGAACTAACTGGTGGTACTTGTGCATCCATGCTCAGGAATTGGAGGATAAGAACCGAGAGTTGAATGATGAAGTTAAGTTCCTGGAAAAAGATCGCTTGGAGCAGTGGGAAAAACATGAGCGCTTACTGAAGGAAAAACAAGAGGTTACTCGAGCATCTAAGATAACTTCTGAAGCAGCTCCATCCGCTCCGAGTGAAAGGAACGAGCTTCGCACCATGGACGACATTTTTGCGATTAAGGGAACAGCAGATGGACTCCTGCAGAGGTGGAGTTTCCCGAACGAAGGCAGTCGCTCTGAAAAATACGATACTCAAGACCATGCGTTCACAGAGCACTCTGGATACCATAGTCGTGTGCAATCCAGCACAATGGACGACTACAACCCGAAGCGATACAGTTTCGATCAAGAAGATCCTAAGCACTCAAGCGAAGGAGCTTACGCTGGCCACTCTAACCTACCACGCAAAAGTGAGGACAACTACGCTAGCGACGCAGACCTCACTCATGCAAGCACTGCCACCGCTGCATTCGAATGGGCAATCCCTAACTCTGAAGATGACGACGCTCCGCACGGTCTCGGCTTCTATAGTCAGAAATCTGGCGATGGTGATGCGGATGGCGCTATTTCAGCATCCACAGCGTCACTGTCGGAGCACAAAATAGTGACTCAAGAGATTGAACACTCCGGTGGGAAGAAGGATCTGCTGTTCTCAGACGGCAGTAGGAAGATCACATTCCCGGACGGCAATGAGAAGGACATCGACGCTAACGGTCACGTCGTCATCAAGTTCACGAACGGTGACCACAAAGAGGTAAGTCAATTCTAGGGTATGCAGTGCATGGGAAGGATCACTAACGGGTTTTCTCCTGGTTGATGCTACTGCTGCAGCTCTTCCCTGATACGGGAATCAGTGTATATTACTACTACGAGGCCCAGACGAAGCTGACGACGTACCCGGACAATCGGACGGTGTACGAGTTCCCGAATCAGCAGGTCGAGACAAGTTTTCCTGACGGCACGACGGAGATCCAGTTCGCCGACGGCATCAAGAAGACCATCCGCCCGAACGGTGACGAGTTCTCTGTTTTCCCGGACGGCACCACCATGCTCGAGCAGCCGGACGGCCTACGTGAGGTGACGCTGCTCAACCAGAAGAAGATCCGCTACTTTCCGGACGGGCAGATGGCCTGCGTGACGCCCAGCGGCCAGGAAACCCGCGTCCGCTCGGATTCCGAGCTCAAGCAACTCATGGCGGCGTAAAATACTACCCAGCGAACACTATTTAATCGATTGTATCCATCTAAATGTGCCATAATCATCCGGACACAACCCTAAACAGGAGAGTCTCAATATGATCGTCATTCCGAAATCGACCGCGATGGAGGCGTATCTGCGCAAGTTCTGGCCGCAGGGCTCCGTGTCTGTGAGCTGCCGCGTGTACGCGAGCCAGCGCCGCGCCGACGAGCACA